>JAHWFP010073750.1:0-22395 GCA_023313725.1 Lithobius niger | reverse complement strand
CTCCGATAACCTCTGAATATCCCCATCCCTCTGAACCCCGGCTGATTTGTTTTGTTATGGAAGTTAATTTTTTTTCCTATTCAATGGAGGACACTCACTTGAACCCAATGAACCCAACAATGGTCGTGCATGCAGTGATTGTTACTCAACCAACTTTGAGACTTCCACAAAGTCCACATCCGTTTGTTTGGGGCATTCCATATGAAATCACCCAATGATGGTTGCATGACCATTTTTAAAAAAATGTATTTTTGGACACTTATTCCTACATACTTTAGTTAAAAATTACATTTTTTAATTTTCCATTCTACCTAGTTTTCCCTGTACAGCCTTTTTTCCAAAATGGCGCGCGCCGTTTTAGGCTTATTTAGGCATTTACGTAAACTTCAATATCTCGGAGCCTATTTTAGCTACAGAGTACTTAGCTACATACTCTTTATAAAATGGGCTACTTTTGTTTCATAGAGACTTTTAACTTATCTCAGCTCCTTATGCTTAAAATTTGGCTTCACGGTATAGGTGCGCTTCTAAGAAAAATTCAATTTTTGGGCTAAAAAATATGTACAAAGGGGAAAAGTATCAAATATCAATTTTTTACCCTTTATTGTAGTGTACCCAGGGACTTTGTTCATAAAGTTATAACCTTGATATTCGTTCCCAACATTTTGTAGAAACCTTTAAACACGGCGCCATGCAAAAAAGTGGCTATTTTCAGGCTCTAATAGGGGATGTCCTAAAATTTTGAAATTCATGGTACACAAACCCCTATACGGGTTCAACTTATAGTTAAAATTTGAAGTTTGATATTCTACTAGTATGGGAGTAACATCACTCTAAACTTGGCTAAAAAATCAAACAAAATGCGTACAGCCGCTCACCTTTAATTATGGTTAAAACTTTACTTATCAGTGTTGTACATCGGTTACATCAGTTGGTAAATCTCATTGCACAATATTTCTGAGATGTTATAATAGCACCCGGTAGCCGTTGTGAGCTCCTAAGGCCATAGTTTTCGCAGGATTTTGGAGACCGGCACCCACACAGTATCGCTTGATGATAGCTTAAAAGAGGTTCGTGGGCCTGCAGGATTAAAAGAACTTCACCAGCACATCATTATTCTATGAATTCATTTGAATTTTCTCCAGCCACCACTGTTCGTCCTAGATGCATGCAGTGTTGTCATTTGTAACAAAATTTTCGTTTTCTTCTTTTAAATATTGTGACTTGGACTTTTGCCACATTGTTTTGTCAGTAATACCAGTTTTTCAGTATAAGCTCGTCACATGTCTTTGCTACTGAAATCCAGTCAGACCTGACAATTGAGATCCACTGTTTGTGCACAATTTGCTAAGGCAAATCCATTTCATCTGAAAGCAACTCAAGTAAGCAATCTTCACCTAGGTAGTCGGTACACTCGTTCATCATGCACTTATCTTTCTACATCATAAACCATTAATTCTAGTAATATTGTTTAACTTTTAAAGGAATATGTTCAGTTGAAAAATTGGCTTGCATTAAGACCAAAATGTGTTATTGCTGGTGCATCTGGAACACATTGGTGTGTGTGTGCAGGTACCACTAAAATGTCAAAACAAATGCTGGAGGGAGCAAAACTAAATGTGGACTAGAGGAAGCCCGTCCTCTGGACGGGTGTAATAAACATGCGTATGCAAGTTTCTTTAATCAGTATTTTGCGTATCTCGGCTAAAAAAAAAACACAGATTTTAGGTCACTTCACTCACTCAATCGGCACGTCTTCCTTACCATCATAAAACCTTCTTCCCCATTGCCTTCTTGTCTGCAGTGATAACGAATTTTTATTACAGGGACAGAACTGCTTCTTTGCAGTTTGGCATTGTGCAGCCTGTCACTCGTGTTTAATTGCATGCTTCATCCATATTAAGTTTCTTTACGCCTATTTTATGCATGCAGGATGACAAACGCTGATTGTCGTTCACTTCGCTCACTCAATCAGCGCATCTCTTACCATTGTAAACCCTTTTCCCCTCTTGCCTTCAGTGTCTGGTGACAGGGACTGTGGAGGACTGCTCATTTCCAGTGGCATCACTGACAAAACAATTTGTGGCAAAGGTCAATATTACAATATTTATAAGAAAACGAAATTTTTGTTACAAATGACAACTTTGCACACATCTCTGACGATTGACGAACAATGGTAGCTGGAGAAAATCCAAGTGAATTCAGAGAATTATGTCAGGTAAACCTGTTTTAAAGGCACATAACTCCCTCCGGTATATTTTAAGTTTTCCTCCATACATTACCGGAAATAGTTTTATATGAATTCATTTACCTTTTATTTGATCGTCTAAGGGTACAATCCCAGTGACAGATGTGGCGCGTGTACGCTAATAAGCTTCTTTTTTACCGCTCGATCCGAGGAGTATCTCACTCCCGCCAGAAAGCTTCTGGGGCTCCTTTCTGTGGTGACGTCACGCGATGTTTACACGCCTACTCTGTGACGTAGTGATTCTTCGTGCACTTCAATTCACGTGACTTGCCGCTTCTGAGCGAAAACCAAGTGAGATAGTAGCTGCCTTACTCGAGGCACGCAGCTTCAATCCCAGTTAACCTTGTTCTGAGATTATCAGGAGAAATGGCGAGTGATGAATGCATTTATCTTCACCAAGTAGTTGGTTTAATTAACTTATGGTAAAGGAAAGGACAAAACGAGAATTGGATCGACAATTAGGTTTCTAATTGCCGGGAAGAAAAATACACTACCTGTAAATTTATTTGCATTCAGTTCCTGAGTGCTTGTTACCCTGGAGGAATCGAAAATGCAGGTACGCCCAGTTCGCACATCCACTGCGCATGCGTAGCGTGCGCAGGCCTCCTATAAATGGCGCAAGGACAAGCCAGCTGCCATCTCTTTTCCTCCACGCATCCGTCACGGCTGCTTCGCTCTGTTACCCACCATCTTGGTTTTCGTTCGTCGTTCGCCGGTCTTGAAGTCATCGCACCGCCCGCTCCTGTCGCCACCTTCATTCCCGTTCGCCGTTCGTCAATCTTGAAACCCATCAACATCGCATCGCTCGTCGACCCTTGAAGCTCAGCACATACTCCAGCAGTCGCTGCGTCAACATTGCTGCCCTGGCCGTTCGTTGCTCGTCGGTCGTCGTTCTCGTTCGCCGGTCTTTAAAGCTCATCGCACCGCCCGCCGCTCCCGTCGCCATTCAGCGGTCTTTGCAGCTCATCGCACCGCGCATCTTCCCGCTCACAGTCTGTCACCCTTGCAAGGCGTGTCATGTCGTCCGACATTCCCGTTCGTCGGTCTTGAAGCTCAATGCATGCTCCAGCGGCCGCTGCGTCAACGTCGCTGCCGTGGCCGTTCGTCGTTCCCGTTTGCCGTTCCCGTTCGCAGAACCTGCCGCCGCTTCATGTAAGAAGGCCCGTTCGCGTTCGCTCGTTCGTTCGCTGGTCGTTCTCCCAAGAAGGGAACTTTTTCGGCTTCCTGATCTATCATCACTCGTCTAGTTTTGGACGAAGATTTTCATCTTTTACATACTGCGTCCCCCTCATTATGCAAGCGAAGCATTCACCGTTCGCCGTTCACCTGCTATACGAGGAAGGTTCCCCTCCGTCCATGGCCGTTCGTCATTTCCGTTCGTCGTTCTCGTTCGCAGAACCCGCCATTTCTACGGCCTCCCTGAACTATCAACGCTCATCATGGTTTGGACGAAGATTTTCATTGGTTTTGCGTCCCACTCATTATGCAACTGAAGCATTTATCATTCGACATTCACCTGCTACACAAGGAGACTGCCGTTCGCCCTTCTTCCAGCCCTTGGCATTGTTATTCTTCCAACCACTCGGAAACTGATTCCCGTCACTCATCCATTGTTGCATTTTGTCCCGTTGTGGCCGCCGCATGACCTCCCGTTCGTCGTTCCCGTTCGCAAGATCTGCCGTTACATGAAGATTTCTTCGATTCGTCTGTTCGTTCGTTCGTTTGTTGGTCCCCTATTGACAACGTTTTCTCCTACATTAAGATGTCGTCTGTCCGCTCATGGCATCGTTCGTCACCGTTCATTGCACCGCTCACCCCGCAATCAACGCCATCCATGCTGCTGTCTCTGTTGCTGCTTTCATGACCATTACTCGCAGCCGTCGTTGCATCTGCCGCGGTGGACTCCCGCCCAACACGCTTTTCACGACGACTGCTTACAGCCGCCGTTCGCTTGTTCTCTTGCCGCCATTCAAGCCGGCAAGAAACCTCCATTCGCCGCCCGTTGGCTCGACGTTTGCTGCCGCCGCCGCCACCCGTTCATTCCGCCGCTGAGTCAACATCGTCACGAGACGACGGTTGCCCGCTCGCCCGCTACACCAAGAGGACCCCCGCTCGCTCTTGTTCATTGCTCGTTCGCCGCTCACCACTACAGGTTTTTGATGCGTTCGTTGTTTCTTTACAGATTATCCCTTCGGGAAGGAAAACCTCCACAAAGGATGACTGCCATAAGTTAGAGGCTTCTCTTACACATCGTGGCCACCATTTGCTGCACCGTACGCCTCATGATTGATGCCGCCTATGCAGCCCTCTTCCGGGAGACTTCTTCCTTCTGGCCTTCCAGCCCATCACGCTCCTGATTGAACGAAGATTCTCCTCCTTCCGTTCGCTCTGTTTTGCATCAGCCAAGCAGTGGACGCTCACCGTATCTGTCACTGTTCTTCATCCATTTCACCGCTCGCAAGCGCTCTCGGAGAATCTCTGCTCGAGCCCATACGCCGTTCACTGGTCCAACTGTTGTTCACAAGCCACTTGCTGCTCACAGCCCGTTCATCACTCGCTGCCCACTCGTCGGCATTCAGTCCGCTCGCCTGTTCAGCCACCCTCCGTTCACGACCGAAATTAGACTCATCTTCACACCAGTGTCCAACACTCACAGCCGAAAATGATACCGACTCACCCTCGTTGATGACCAACAATCTCTCCAACCTTTACATCAGCATCTCACTTCGTTGCCCGTATACCGTTAGTCGTTCGTCGATTGTCCCACTAATTGAAGCTTGACGACCGCCACCTGCAGCCCGTTCGTCGCTCGCTCACCTTTGCAAAACCGCCCGACGTTCCCAAGCTTACCCGAAGAATCTCTCATCGAGCCCGTTGCCGTCTGCCGGCCCAATTGTCTCTCAAGCTGTTCGCCGCTCACAGCCGTTCGCCGCTCACAGCCGTTCGCTGCCCACCCGTCGAGACACCTCGCCCGTCGCTGGCCCGGCCGCCATTCTTGCTTGCCGTCACGGTCATTTGGTCCTGTTATCCGCCACTCACTTCTTTCGTCGTTCGCCGTTCCAGTTCCCGTTCGTCGATCTTGTAGCCCGTCATCTTCCTGTTCGCCGGTTTTCTAATCTCTTCGCACCACCCGCCACTCCCGTCACCGGTCAGCGGCCTTTGCAGCTCATATCACCGTGCATCTTCCCGCTTGCTGTCTGTCTGCCTTACATAGCATGTCACACCGTCCGTCATTCCCGTTGTTGCTCGTGACCGTCGCATCACTCTTCGGTTTTCGAATCTCGGCACTAGCTCCAGCATCGCTGCCCTGGCCGTTCGTTCGTCGTTCATGATGCTCGTCGATCTCATTCGTCGTTGGCCGGCCATTGAAGCTTGCCGCACTTATCGTTCCTGTTCGTCGTTCGCGTTCGTGAGGTTCACGACATCGCTCATTTTTGGCCGGCTGCCGCTCTCACCGCAGTTGGTTCTGAGTTGCGATTTTTATCTCGGCCCCCCACCTTTGTCGGCTTGCCTCTCTCTCGCTCCCAGTTCTCCCCTCCTCTCATCACACTTGGACGCTCCCTTCCGCTTTCCCGCCAAAACTTCTCATCCCTGCGAGTTTTTCCCGCGCCAACGTCTTCTCATCATATCCATCATGGCGCGCACACGCGGTGGCAAGACTCAATGTGCTCCACTCCGCAAACCGGACTCATGTAACTGTGCTCCGATCCTCTCATAAATCAAGAGGTACGACCCTCACCCCTCGTGCCAAAATCACAGGACCTGTAACTATTATACAGACCCCTGTACTGTCTGTAAGACCATCCTACCACAAGACTGGGCCCTTATCAAGAAAAACGCCGCTGCCGCCAAACGATCTTTACAACGCAAGGAGCAATGTGAGCGTGCTCGATCTTCTTCCAAATCTCCGGCTACTCCTTCGTCCTCTCTCGTTCCAAGCCAAGCTGTTGCCCCGACCGACCTCACCTCTAATGTTGTTACCAAAACCACCGGAAAGTCTTCAACTCTGTCCTTGCCATTAGCCACTGACCCCCCCTGGTGTCCAACCTCCTATTGCCAACTCTGAGATTCCTACTATCCTCTCACAGGGCCTCGACTCGAAGTCAGTCTAAATCTACCAACTTTGGAGACATTTCGTTTCTTCAGGGAGTCGTCCAACACAAGCTAGATCTGAATAAGAAGGAACGTGCTAGGCTGTTAAAAAACTGTCATCCAATTGCCGCTGAATTTGCCGCCACTAAAGCCAAACTCTCTAGTGCTGAAAAAATCATCACAGCCCAACGCACAAATGTTGCCAACTTGCTTGAAAGCAACAACAAACTTCGACGTCGCGTCGAATTAGCTGATGCTCGTTTTCGGCGGCCTTCTCCCCTTCCCCTCACGGGAAAGCGGCCCTTATTCAAGATCCATCACCCTCATCCGCCGATTCGTCATCCTGTTAAACGACCAGTCCCCACCGCAAACATGGCTTCCCAAACAGACAATTATGCTCCTCTGCTTCAGGTACGTGTTGGGAATCACACGGTAAATTACGAGCCTCGCCCCGTCTCGACCGCGTCGATCCTTGAGCCTTGTAACCTTGCCGAAAATGTCCGCCGTCAGCAGGCAGCCATCTCTCAAGAGTGGCTGCGGGCTAACCAGGCCATGCCTCAAGAACGTTATATTGCCCGTCAAGTATGGCAGTGGGATAATGCTCGTTTCACCCCCACCAAGCCTGAAATGCGCTTCGTCTCCAACATCAGAACCCGGACTCTTCCCTGCATACACTGCCGCTCCCGTGCCAAGGGCTCCATTTTTACGTTTGTCGCACGGCCTTAAATCATTTTCAATTAACTTCATCATTCGACTAGTCTTACTTCGGAATGGGCCGTCCAAAACCTTCAACTTGACTGTTTTCCACTGTTCATTCCTCACCTGCCCTATGGAAAATTATCCGTCCTCAACTTCAAGGTGAATTTGTCTTGGTAAATCACCTGCTTCAATTCGTTTGATGAACTTAAGTTGCATTAAGTCGAAGCACAAAATTTAAGCTGAAAGATAGTCGTACTTATGCAAAGTCAGCTGAAACATCGGATATGAACTATATATTTTCAAAGAAAGGTTGCACAAGACTACTGAACAACTCTCTCTTGTATATCAGTAATTTTGTGGGTTACGTGAAGAATATTCTCGCCTCAAATTCAATAACCAAAACTTGATAAAATAATTGAACATCTCAAAAAAAAAAAAAAGGTGCAGAACAACTTCTATTGTTAAATACTTAACGCACGCAATTTTTCAATGTTAGCCACCCAGACATGAACTGAAAAAGTGGCGCCACCTGTGTTGCCTAAACCTGCGTTCAGGCAAGATCAGTTATGAAACATGCCTGACAATATAATACTTTCCGGATCAACTCCAATTCTCCAACATTGATATAAAGCTGAAGGACCTTGAAAAATGCCATAGTTCTCTGCAGTTTCCTTCCTAATAATGGTAAGAACTCTTTCCCCATTCAAATTGAATGTTTTGTTATATTTCTAATAAACCAAGATGGCAGGAGGAAATTTCTAAAGAGATCCCACCTGGCTTGCTCCATATAATGGTGGGTTTCTCTCTCCCCGCTCTGACGGCTTCTCGCAATCGTCAATTAGGCCACTCGGTAGACTATTGTCCTTAAATCCGATCAACGAGCCTCTGGGGACCCAGTTCGCACCCTTGGGAACCCGTCACGATGGTGCCCGCCACCTAAACGGCGAGGTCTTCTTAATGCAAATAAATTTACAGGTAGTGTATTTTTCTTCCCGGCAATTAAAAAGCCGAATTTTACCTGGGGGGAGGTCAAAATTGGTTTCTATTGCCTAAGGAGAAAAATACATTACCTGTAAATATCCCACCCAACTTCCCCTCTTGAGTCACCAATCGTGACATATTGAGAGGAAAAACTAGGTAGAATGGAAAATAAAAAAATTTATATTTTTAACAACTAAGATATGTATGGAATTTCGTATGGAATGCGATTTCGTATGGAATGACCCTTTGACATTGTCAGCCGCTCGTCCTACTTTCATTGCAGTGTATAATGATGAATTTGCTTGCCCAACCTAAGCGTATTACATATATATAGATTACTCCTAGCAAGCAAGCAGGAGCAAGTTCTACAGAATAAATCTCGCCATAGTCATGACTAGGATTATTGCAGTAGTTGTTTGGGGAGGATGCGTTGTCTCAGCGTTGGGTGTATAACTGGCATGAAAGGCGATTACGTGCTCTACTAGCGCCTTATCAAAATGTCGGCATCATGCGTCAGAAAAAATGGCGGCGACGATGCGATAGTCGTCTGGCTCACCTTGCTGAGATTTGTAACAGCCACCTACTAGTTCCGATGTTATCTGCTGTGATCAATTTGCCACAGATTACTAGAAAAGAAAATGTAAGAAACGAATGGCCTCGCACACTTTATTTAAACCCTAAACGTATATTTTGGTTTGAAAGAGGCTCGAGTTCTTATAGACCTGCTGAGCATCAGCCAAGAGAGGTAGCTACGCTGGCTTCCATGCAAAATCGAGCCCAAACTGCCACAGCTCGAAGGCCCTCTGGCGAGGTTTTTCAGTTTCAGCACCAATCGTCAAGCTGCATCGCCGGCGCATTCTCCGTTGTCTTGAATCTCTCGCTGCAATCCTATCGAAAGCCGCCTAGCGCGAGATGCACAGCCGATGAAGCAGGTCGTCTGTTAGAAGTTGCATTCTCCCAAACAACTAATAATCCTGCATCATGACGTGATTTCATTTTAACGTAACACAAATTCTAAATATGCTGAAAATGCTTACTATATAATTTTACATAGCAAAAGAATTATTTTGCATGCGTGTGGGCCTAACACACGCACATGGCCGATAACCTTCCTTCGTTGTGGGTTTTCTTGTTTTGTTTAACCCATAACAGCCTAGATACGAATGTACGCCTTCAACGTATAACAGCGAAAAACTAAGTCCCAACGCGAGCTTTGTGAGGGGGACCCCGAGCAAAGCGGGCAGACACAGCCCAGTGGTCAGCGTCGTCGGCTCCAAACCAAGAGAATGCCAGTTCGAATCCGAGAACCGACCCAAGTACCATATGGACTCTAAAAAAAAAAGGGTCTAAAGTTCTTTCAGGCGGTTATGGGTTATATTACATTTGAAACTGTGGTTTGCACAGTGTGGTTTACAGTGTTTTGCAAATTCCTTTTTTCACCTGGTGATGTTTTTGAATGCTAGTTTCAAATGTAGCTTCACCAGAAAATCTACTGCTCATATGCTCATTGCTAAAGTAACCTCTGCAACTTGCTGCCAGCCATGAGTAATAGATCAGCTGTATCGTGCAGCCTGGAATATTGGTTACTTTTACTACTAATTAACCTTAACCCTTTCGAGGTCCAAACGAAGATATGTCGTTCTCAGTTCAAAGCCCCATTGCATAGAAAAACTTCCAATTGCGTAAGACTGGTGGAATTCGGTTTGAATTAGGTATTTTAACCTAACGAGATATGTGACTCGTAAAAACGCAAAATTTGACCAAAATAGTGATATTATAGCCAACTAAAATATGCATTACCTATTTTTATAGCGATTCCCTCCTTTTGAGCTATTATTGCCCTAGATGCTTGAAAGTCAGCTTCCCAGCTGAGCTTGTACTACTGCGCATGCGCAAGGATGGGCTGGCTATATAAACTCGGCGCAGCCGTCCGATGGCATTTCCCCTAGGGCGCTCACGACAGCGTGATCGCCTTGAGCTTCTCCATCCTCTTCTCATCCGCTAGTCCTCCGGCCCAGCCATCCTCGTCCATCCTCGATTCGCCTAATCGGCTTCCGCAGAATGTCTCCCAAGATTTTGCCGGTAGAAGCTCCGCTCCCGGCCATCCCATCTGCAGTCCTTGGATCCGCAGGGCGGAGGGCTGTTCAGTCGTCCCCCAGGATCGGGATGCTTCCACCTCCTGGGGTGACACATCGTCGGTCCGGACGTGTCCCTACTCAACGATCCTTAGCTGTTCAACAGCCACTCAGTCCGCCAGCCCGCCGTCCGCTTCTTTACCGGTCGTTCGTTCTCCTCACCTGCTGGCCCGACAATCCTCGGACGTGCACATCACCATCCGCCTCCGTCCTTACCTTCACCAGCCTTCACTGTTCCCCTTGGATCATTGAGCGAGCCTTCACACCTAGGATGCCTTCTCCTGCCAAGGACCTGGATCTCCCGGTTTTAACTCCGCTCCCGGCTGCCTCTGTTCCATCTTCAGGGACGAACAGACAAAGGACCAATGCGTCCTCTTCGCACAAAAGCTCAGACGATCCTCAGGACCAGCTGTCCTCGCATTCTCTACCGCCCACGTCCGTAGGTGCTTCCATCCACGAGATGGCCCCTGCTAGGATTCACTCTTCTACTACGGACTTCTGGATCCCCCAGTTGAAGCTTCACCTCGACTACCTCTGCTCAGTCTTCAGGAGCGGACAGATAGAGGACCAATCCATCCTCTCCACACAGAACCACCGGTCCTCGGGGCCAGCTGGCTTCACCATCCTACGTATCACTGCACATTGCCTTTGCGCTACCTTCTTGTATTGGACTACTTCACTACCTGCTGTCGATTTCCGCCTTCTTTCTCCTCCAGCATTTTATGCTGTTGTTTAACCAAGGCA
The DNA here is from genome assembly GCA_023313725.1 of Lithobius niger. Taxonomy (NCBI): domain Eukaryota; kingdom Metazoa; phylum Arthropoda; class Chilopoda; order Lithobiomorpha; family Lithobiidae; genus Lithobius; species Lithobius niger. The sequence goes on along the minus strand of JAHWFP010073750.1, from coordinate 11,496 downwards.
TATGATATCCCTCCGCACAGCCACCATCTGCGCATCCTACTGCGCAGCCTTACTTTCTCATTTAAAACGCTCCATGCTGTTCACTTCGCTCCCAGCTGTGCGCCGTCCGCTGTGTCCTATCCTATCCTTCGTTGACCGTCCTCATGCCTCGTGCCAAGGGGACAACGAGGGATGGATCCTCATCCCGCACTCCTCGCTTCGCACCCCCTCCTGTTTCGGATAACGTCAAGATTCTTGAACTTCGCACCAGGATTCGTTGATTATGCCTCGTCCGCCGCACAATCCGCTTTTTTCCAAACCATCCTCTCCGATGCCTTGTGGCACTGCAGCCACGTCCCCGATCCCCTGCAGTCGGCCTCCGCCAGCACGGGACCTGCGATCCCTTGCTGATGAACTGTCACGTACCAAGAGACTTAATGCTTGCCGTAAGCTTCAACTTACAGCCCGGAAGGTTGCTGCCAGGTTTACCTCCCCCGTGGTCCGCAACTCACTCCTCTTGATGAATACTCGCACTCTTCCCGTCCTTCGGTAATGGGACGATCCGCCACTCGACGGACCAACGATCCGCTTACTCCGCCCCACGTGCATACCCTCATGGACTCGTCAATCCAAACTTTTAAACAGAGGACTTCAGTCTCCGATTACACTTCAGCCTGGCTTGCTTCGATTCCCGAGCATCACAGGCCTTCCCTCGACAATGCAGGACATTCGTCCGCCCCGGACGAACCATCCAGTCCTATCCCAACCGTCCCGAGTCTTACATCCGCTCACAGACGCAACAATTCTTCCATGAGAGGCACACATCCTTTTCAGAAGACTGTCTTCTGTCCTGTCCTTTTTCAGAAGACTCGGTCCTCCGTCCTCGGTCCCGTCCTATCCCGTCCTCGTTTTCTTCATCAGTTCATGGATTGTCGCCTCCCCAAACATTATATTCCTCTGAATTTTACGTTTATACACACGTTAAAAAAAAGTGCACGCGGACTCAACTACACAACTATCCTAATTTTACCTCCACCTCTTCGACCAACACTTTGTTCCCGCCTACAGCACTACACCTGCTGACTGCACAGTGTTGCCATGTCTCACCGCCAGATTCCTCTACAGTCACTCACCTCGCGATTCGTATCGCTGCGTGCCTAACAGTTTTCATGTCCTGTTCATAGTTTACCACGTCCACCTCTTCTTCATCTGAAAATCCTGTTACCCGAAGTTACACCAACCAAAGAAGGGAATGTGTCCTCATCCAAGGCTTGTAATTGCTTAGGGCTTTCCAAAAAAAAAAATTCTACGATGTATCACTTCGATCCTTATTCTCATCCTCCTCATCCTCATTGCGTGTGACGGACAGGAACGTAACTGCCGTATTTGCGTCTCAGTTTCGCCACGTCGATAGACTATCATTCAACTAAAGCAACAGCAATCAAGACAGCGGATGCTACGCGCAGCTAAGCAGTGAGAAGAATTACGAGCTCTGAAGCAAGCCTAAGTACAACTCCCAAGTCCAAAAAAAAAACATTCTTCTTCGGGTCCGCTGGTCCTCAGGACCAGCAGGCTTCACCATCCCATAGAACGTGTCCTACTCATTCTCGATCTTTGGATGATCCCCACTAGGATGCTCTCTGCTTCCAGGGATCTCCCGGTTGAAGCTTCGCTCCCGGCCACCTTCATTCCGGCTTCAGGGGCAGCTTGGGGAAGGACCGATCCATCCTCTCCTCAGACAAGGATCCATCCACTACTGCTGTCCTCCTTTCCGTCCGAAGCAACTAGAGGTGCTTTTTGCGAGGTAAAATTTTTTAAACCGAGCCATTCATACTGTTTTATCACCACCAACAACCACTTTTTCCACCGTCCGCCACGTGCGGCTCCTGTCGGTTTGGTCAGTTACCGACTCCAACTATGGGTTTCACATGAACTCCCAAACACACTTCTCTTCCAAATTCCAGCCACACAAACCAAAAATAAATACTACGAACCTGACAATCCGCATTAAACCACTGCTGCCACGTTCTCAAGAAGCAATTATATCCACGTGCGGACGTACTTGGACGGCCTAACAGGCCGCCACGTTATTCTTTCTCACAAATCTGCCGCTACCATGCCGGCCGGCATCTTAATACTCTCCAACCAGTATCGATAGAAATACTCCCCACCCACCGCGTAGCCACGCTGCTTGGCTTGGAGTTGGAAAGATGGCGCACTCCAGTTCAACTGCGAAAACGATCGTTCGAAACGAATTTTCCTTAATTCAACAATCTTAGCTTAAGAATGTCTGACTGCACACGCCAGCGGCAAGAAAAAGAGTTGAGTGGACGCAGACAGGGTAGAAGGAAGTAGGATAGAGGCGGAAGTGACGCAATATTTTGCATAAATGACTGCGTTAATGAGGTAAAAAAGTGCCGTAGGCATAGGGAAGGATCACAATCTTGTAACACAGTGAGGAGGATTCTACGAAGGAGAAAATATGATTCTTAACCCATTACACGCTATGAACGTACGGCGTACGGTAGGCCACACCCTCTTTTTTAGTGGATTGCGTGCTCCACTTCAGCATACAACCATTTAATCATCCAGCATTCAAAGAGTTAATCAGCATTGGCTGTGGTATGGTACTACAGGGTGGTCTACAAAAAAACTGACGACCCAACAGTTTCTAAGTCCAACTTTTCTAGTTAGCACCCGTCAGAACCTGGAGAGGACAAATTTTCCCGTTTCATTAGATTTGATTTCTGTCCTGCTTTTGAGGGGTGCTAACTATAAAAAAAAGTTGGACTTGGAAAATGTTGGGTCGTCAGTTTTTTGTGGACCACCCTGTATTGGTAACGAGGCATTGTCAGCATCTTGGGTGAAAGTCGTCCGCCTTATAATTTTGTCAGTTTATTTTGGTTGAATTTGTAAGCCCGTAACCACAATTCACCTCGTATTCGAGCTGCGTTACCATCCCATATCCCCGCGCCAATGCTAGCAGCTATCTATAGGCATCAAGTATCAACCTCACTCAAGTATTACAACTGATTTCAAGTTTGAATTCTGATGCTGTACTAAATTCATCACTGCCCTGCATGACTACCACTAGAGAAGATAATGAAAGTTACAGGGTTAACATGCGATCATTTACGGTATCGTAGTACAAATTCCTAGTTGGCATAATTGTGTACATTGTTTTGAATTCCAGTTTGTAATTACCGGTTGAATATTTTCATTACTTGTGAATTTTAGCTTTCATTCCTCGAAGGCTGGTTTTTCCTAGAGGTTTTTTAGTTGCTTGTAGCTGCCTAGCTCTGTAATCAGAGTTGCTCATGCGCCAACGCATTCCTCCCTATGTAAGCGCCGGAAGCGTGGAAGGTTTCCATCAGTTTTCCTCTAGCTAGCTACTGGAGCAGACACGCTTTCGTTTTCTCGGACCTTTTCACCGCATCTTGAAGTCCTTCCACCCATCATCTGGACTTTTTGGTCGGCCGAAGACCTGCCTTCTATCGAGTCAAGACTCCACAGCATTGATGGCAAGATCCAAAGGTTCCCCGAAGGATGTCTCCGCCCGGAAGACCACCTTTTTGCCCGCCAGCCCATCTGCTGTTCACCCTGCTACCATCGCCAACCTTTCGTCCTCTGTTCATGAACCTTCTGCATCGATGACCAAGCACTGCCTTAAGCATTCGAAGTGGACCCCGACCCCATCTGCCGGTTCCGCCTGCATCTCGAACGAGAACCTTTCGTACTCCCCGTGCCCTACGACCGTCCTTGCCATTCCTACTGCTGTTGACAACACGGTCAACGACTCAACCGCTTCTCCGCGTACAAGCCACTGCATCACCTTCAAGCCTCCAGGCTCTTCAGGATAGCCTTTAGGCAGAAAAATTGGAGTACGCCAGGATCAAACTCAAGCTAAACCATTATTCCAGCGACAAGCAGAAACGCTCACGTTCTTCTCCGAAGAGACCGCTCGACCGTTCATCCTACTCTTCAGCTTTCCCCCGACAGCATCGGCGTGCCAACCCCTTTCGCGCAGACAAGTCCACAAGCTGATGGATCGTGCAATCCAGGACTACCGCAGCCAGCTTCCAGGTCACCGTCCATGCGGTCCTACACCAAAGAACGAGTCCCTGCTGCCTCTTCCGAAAACAGCCGTAAACAAACATATTTTTTCATCTCTACACTCTCCCGCTAAATCTTGCCCCTGCTCTCCGTCTCACGATATAAGTTTCCTGATCCACCGTTTGGCATGCTCGCCCTTTCGTCGGCCCTCAACACTGGTTCCCCGGCAGTCGGCTGCTTGCCTCCTGCAATCTGACTCCGATAACGAAATGTCCTGGAATCTGCTTCAACCTTAAAATGTCATTACTGTAAACACCATTCTCGAAACAACTCTATCCTTTCGTCCTCCGACCGGGATCCTCCTAGCGACAAAACTCCTACCAACCACCTTTCGATGAAAGCTTTCGTGATGAGGACGACCCTGCGGCCATCACTCTTTCGACCTTTTCAAAACTAGTGTACACCATCCCCGATAGCTTTTTCTGCAAACCAGCCTCCACCGAATCAACTCCTGCCAAGAACCGTAGCCTTTCCACCGGCTTTGGCATCGGCCTTGCCAAACAACGTGCCGTGCTAGGCCAAATGACGCTTCTGACAACCCATCCACGTAACGGTGCCGCCCTCCTTGGGAAAGGTGAACCATTAGAACTTGACAAAAAAACCACATCGGCCTGGCCGCTTAACATGGTTCGTTAAACCTTACATTGACGGCTTCGCCAATCCTCTGAATTTCTCACTAGCGAATGTCTTACTCTAGTGGTCGGATCCCCTTACCCTTTTGCAGACAGTCCCGCTCCACGAATCCTGTCTAGACCACCTCCTCACCGACGCGCCTCTAGAAGGATGGGGCGCTCACATAGCACATCACGAAATTTCTGGCACGTGGACAGCTCAAGATCAGGATCACATAAACGTTTTAGAATTGGAAGGCTATTATCAATGCCCTGCACCACTTCCAACACCTAATTGCAGGGAAAGTAGTTCAAATTCAAGCAGACACCACCACAGCTGTGGCCTACATACGAAAAGGAGGCACGAGATTTATCAACTCCATGCAGTCACCTCGGCATTTTCAAACCTTGCATAAAACTGAAAACGATCCTCCCTCTACACATCCCAAGCCACAGGAATGTCATTGCAGACCCCCTATCTCGCCAAAAGCTTCCCTCGAGGGATTGGACCCTAAAGATATCCATTTGCGAATTTCTCAACACTTGGGGCACTCCAGTGATCAACCTGTTTTGCCACGAGGCACAATGCCCGACTACCCCATGACATCAGGTCAGTCCCGAACAACCAAGCATGGGCAGTAATCGCACTAACATTTCCTTGGAAAGACCTCTTCGCCTACCTCGTTCCACTATTCCTCAAGTCCTCAAGATAAAAGCGACACAAGGTCTTCTAATCGCTCCGGATTGGCCTCAGCTGCCTGGTTCCCTCTGCTCCTGAACCTTCTAATCGAAGACTCAAGAAGTCTGCCAGATATTCCAGACCTCCTATCACAACTCGTGTAGGTTCAGAGCGCGGGTATTTTGGTGGAATCTGGGTGGCTCCCTTCCGTTGTGATAGGTCTGGAATATCTGGCAGACTTAATGGGTCTTCCATTAGAAGGTTCAGGAGCAGAGGGAACCAGGCAGCTGATGGCCAATTCGGAGCGATTAGAAAACCTTGTGTCACTTTTATCTTCGAGGACTTGAGCTAGGAGCTAGAATAGTGAAAAGAGGTAAGCGAGGAGGTCTCTCCAAGAAAATGTTAGTGCGATTACTGCTCATGCTTGGTTGTTCGGGACTGTCCTGATGAAATGGGGAAGTCTGGCATTGTGCCTCGTACCAAAACAGGTCGATCACTAGAGTGCCCCAAGTGTTGAGAAATTCGCAAATGGATTTTTTTAGGGTCCATTCTCTCGAGGGAAGCTTTTGGTGAGATAGGGAGTCTGCAATGATTTCTTGTGGTTTGGGATGTGTAGAGGAAGGATCGTTTTCAGTTTAATGCAAGGTTTGAAAATGCCGAGGTGACTGCGTGGAGTTGATAGGATCTCGTGCCTCCTTTTCGTGTGTAGGCCACAGCTGTGGTGGTGTCTGCTTGAATTTGAGCTACTCCTCCTCCTTCATATCAACTTCATGGGCTTTCCACAACTCCGTTTCGGTTCCAGAGTTCCTAGCAGCAGCATCATGTAGAAGCACTTCAGTCTTCACGTCGTACTACTTTAGGGAGCACTCAAGCCAATGGACTACACTATCTGGAACTCGCAGCCATTTGTCATCCAACCCCTTAAGTACTTCAGAAGCAAGACCCCCACCTTTAACAAAACTGCCCTTTTCAGGGCCACCACATTTTACAAAAGACAGCCAATTTACCTGTTTAGCCATTGATTTTCTGAATAAAATGCAATAGTTTTAACTTTTTTGGGTGAGCCAGCTCGTAACCCTAGGATGCCCGACACCAACTTTGACCTCTAGGCAAAACCAGCATTCGAGGAATGAATGCTGAAATTCACAGGTAATGGATATATTCTTAGGTAATGAAACAAATTAGCCGGTGACACCTGGTAGTTTTTAGTTTTTACGTTCGTGATCTCTAACTTGTGTTGTAGGACTTAGTTAATGGGCCAACTGGCTAACCAGACTGGGTCAACCAGGCACAAATGAGAAAAGGCTTAAGCAAAATTTTGGGGGCTAGCATGTTGGGCCTAGCTTAACGATAGCTTAAGTAGTTAGGAAATAGAATATTACGTGAGGGTTATTGTATTGAGAGTTCAACACGCAAACCAAATAAAACAAGTATTTCGATGTACACTTGCATATTTTCAGTGGCAACTTGCAGCCATCTTCATCAGGCATGAAACCGTGTGTTCTACATGCTCCAACAAACTTCTGACAGAAACCTTTTGAAATGTGCACAGAATGCCAGTGGACATCAAGCTCACTGTCACTAGTGCTGCATTTGTTTTGAAGTTGAGAATTGAGCATCATTGTCATCAGCTGAGCAGCCAATTTAGGAGTGACCAACTGCAAAATTTGATCACAAGCTGGCTCTTGAATGTTGTAGTCCCTTGTTTCTTAACCCTTTCGAGCCTTACACCATTTTTCATTTTCCTGCTGAAAAAGCCTATGGCCGCAACATGGCTGCCATGAACAAGTTGCATGCCTCACGAAAATAAATTGTAAAAAAAAAAAAAAAAAAAACTATGCGGTGTAGGAGTATACAAATTCGCAAATATAATAATTATACTGTAAATTATTGGCCATAAATATAATTGGGACCATCGTCCTACGTTTTCATTATTTAAAAAAAAATCCTGAAGTTCGACTACGTAAACAGCGCTAACGAAAGTTTCAACTTACAGTACTCGGAATAATAACATCCACTCGATATTCTTCTGTCACAACGCCTGTTATTACTTCCTAAATCATTATTTTATATTTTATTACCGTAAAAATAGTTTAAAGTTACTTTATTCCTTCAAAATTTGCGATCGTCGAAAGCCCACTACCAACTCGCGTAGGACAGCCATTGCGACCGGCCGTCCGCAATGCGACGCACTCCTGCTAGCGCCAATGGATGCGACCGTCACTCGCTTCGCGTGACGTCACTTGTGAACGGCCGAAGAGTCACGTGCCGCGAGCGAACCAATCGGCGCTCGCGATGCCGAAGCGTTTGAACAAAGCCCGTTGAAACGGCACATTTGATTCGAGGAATACAGGCAGTGACGTGGGGGTTGATAACGTCATTTTTCGCGGGCTAGAAAATTTGGGAATCCCCTCTTTCGAACGCGACCAAGATGGCGGCTGTACGTTGCGTCGTTCCCGAGATACGATCGTTTGAACCAAGGGCTATTTTCAGCAAACAAACGCAATTTTCACATAGATTTTGGCCACGATGCATACAATAACATCGATTAAGGTAATTAACAGATGATATTAAATCGTATTAATCGTATTAATCAATCGGTATTACACCTCCGATGTGCGCAATTGGATTATTTTTTTTTTAACAGTGCGGTGAACTGGGCGAACGATATAGTGTCGTTTAGGCTTTTTCGGAGCGGAATTGCAATGACGATATATCGTCGCTTAGGCTCGAAAGGGTTAAATGCTGGATGGCCAGTGCCTCCAGGCCACGGAGGTGTGCCTTACTGCGGGAGTCTGATCTCAAGTGTACAGTGAGATACTTGTTTTATTTGGTTTGTGTATTGAGCTCTGTAATATGACTTATAAACAATCAATTCTGCATGTATTGTTGCCGGAGGACCTAAAAAATAGCATGTTACAACTGATTTATTGTGAGAAATCATTATAATGGGGTGTAACTGTAGTTAATAAGTGCACCTCGAAATATGCTAAAGGTACAAACCTAATTTTTACTTCTTAAAAACTTGTCTTTATTTTTTAGGTTATCTTGCTGTCGGCTACAATGCCTGCAGACGTACTGGAGGTCACAAAACGCTTCATGCGTAATCCTATTCGCATCCTGGTGAAAAAAGAGGAGCTTACCCTTGAGGGTATCAAGCAGTTCTATGTGGCTGTCGAAAGAGAAGTATGTATACAGCTTTACAGCTTTATCCTGATTATTTGTATTTAAACTTGGTGGGTTGTATGTTAGTTATTAGCACTTCACAGTTAAGCATGGGAAGTTACACAATACCAAATTATAAAGGGAGTGAATCAGCATTTGCTATGTTACAAAAAAATACGGAAAAGTTATTGTTTGTGTAGTATATATTGTCAGGGAGTCTAGGTTTCTGCTGCAGCAAAATCGAAACTCCGCGCACGTGATGCCCATTTTCTGCAATTTTTTCCACGGCATAAATCCTAATCTTCTGCGACAAATAATGCAAATTCTGCGCTAATTTTTTTATATTTTTTGTAACATAGGTTTATACATACAAATAATGGACTTAAATGCTTTTTTTTTTGTTTTATAGGCCTATACACGATAAATAATGCAAATTCTGCACTTAGGCTACGCATTTTTTTGGTTATATATCCCTACTAATCCAATCTGCCTGCAAAAATGTGGGCCTAACTAGAGGAAGTCCGTGCTACGCACGGCTGGTGTTAAGATGCCCCGTTGCACGAAGCAGTATTTCGCTGGCTAGTAGGTTACTTCACGGTTCCAATACGCCCACTGACTGGCACAAATATCACAAGAACGATACAAACGCAAGCAATTTAAATTTTAAGTTGGAATTATGGACTCTTTTAACGCAGCTACTATCTCGGCTGCGTAGCTGAGTAACTGTTCTCTTCACAGCGAGATTGCACCCCCATTCCGCCCCTCCCCCCACCCCACTCTACTGTCTCCCAAAATGTAATGTACACACATTTAACCTTTTAAGCAGTATGTCCAAAAAAATCATCCCAAACGCAGTAACAACGTATATATACGTCCAAGCTTTTAAGGGTCGAAAAACGCAATTTCCGGCCAAAATATCGATGTGATAAATGCTGAAATTTGCTACCGGATATGTTGAGCATCGATTTTTGTAAAAAAACGGTTGTTAACGATGTCTATAATTTTATAAAAAGCACTTTTTCAACACGGCGATTTTCAATTTAGTTCGTTAGTGCCCGTAATTAAAAAAAAAAAAATTGTTTTCCGAAACTATTAAAGCCACTTATCTGATTTTTTTTCTGTACACCTTAATGAATATCTTGCGTGCGTGTTGTAAATTTGAAATAATTGTGTCCAATCGTGTTCGCAAGAATAAATATTTCGTTAGTGTCTCGCTCCATGGGTTACGGGGGGGAAAAAACTCACTCCATGAGGTTAAGGAAAAGGTTAAGTAACCAGCTTATTCCATTGACTACGACGCATTTGCTGCGATATACTACTACACGGATATCCCCCCGCGTGGTTTACGTCGTACCCCCCCCCCCCCCCCGGTCTTCCTCCCTCCCCATCGTCACTACGCGTCACTATTTCCCAACTTGTCACGTGGCATCTTGGGAGCGTTATGGCACATTTCCTGTACGAGTGTGTCATGTGTCGATTGAGTTTGATCGACCACTCCTTCATGACTGGGTTTCCCATGCAAGTAGATGGGAGGGTCCAATTGCACTGCGGGCATGAGGAAAGGGATAGTGATACTTACTCGAGTCTTCACGATGGTCTTCACTCAACGATCTTATAATGTAGATTAAAGTGTTACCAAAAAAGGTGTAGGCTTACATTAGCGTAAGTAAAACAATTTGCTCACATTAACACTGAGCAAATTGAGCTTCGTTAAACTACATCGTGACAAGTTGGCTAGCTGTAGATTCACTTAAATTGTGTCGCTTGTCTGTGACAATGTTGTACGCCGAGAACGACCGCTCATCAACGGAATTAACTGGAATGCAAAGGTAAGATTTTGCAATCTTTGACAAAACAGGTACTCGCTTCTCCACAAATGTCCAAAATGCAATTTGGTCGTCACACTTTCCTTTCATCTCTTTTGCTATTTAAATATAATAGGCCATTCTGAGCGTGCTGCTTTTGTGTCCAATCCTGGGACTACAATGTGGTCGTCTATGGTGTGGCTTAAGGTCGGGATCTGTGCTGGGTCTAAGCAGCGAACAGCTTTCAAGAACTGATGCTGCCATTGCATCTTGCATCTTAGGCACTTGGCATCCTTGGGGCGCATGTCTTTAATATACTCGTGTAATCTTTAACTGCTGCTGCCTTGAGGTAAGAACGTAAATCGTGCAGCGTATTGTACGCTTCGTGGGCTGCCAAACTTTGGCTCTCTGCTTCCGTTAGCCTGGAGATAACTCTTTGCCCAAACACGGCAACAAACTTCACCAAAATGGCCAATTCTTTCCCATTCTTTCCCATTGGAGGGCAAGCAACCCCTCCAACAACTTTCCGAGGGGGGGCGTAAAAATTATTTACTTAAAAAAAAACTTGAAAAAACTGAAACTGTTTTACTCTGCAGGAAAACTATTTTTTGGGGGGAATGTAGATATTTTTTCTATTAAACGGAAACCGCCAGTGACTCATTTACATTAACACGTTCTTTCAGATTAGTGTATACAGTAAACATAACAAACCAGGTACGGCTTACAGTAGTGCTATCACCGATTGAAAGTGCAGAATCTGGCAACATGTAATACCATGTAGCACTTGCTTAAATCAATGCCATTTCTTTAACGAAACAAACAATTACGCGCCTTCTTAATTATTGAGTACAAACTTGGTAAGTTCTCGTGCACCTGGGCGCAAGCGGTAAAGGTTAGCAATATTACTACCGCAATGGTATTTTCGTGCGATTTTGAATCGAAAATAGTGACACCAGGGACGTAGAGGTACCAATTTAAGATAAAGCGTGTGGGGAAGCCCACCCATACTACTACCGAAATGGGGTAGCCGCCAGCCAGCGTGGCTCGCGTTTTTTGGTAAACAGCGTTAAAAATAACTGCAAAAACTATCTAACATTAACAAAACTTCACGGCGTATAATTTTTAGTAAAAAATGGAAAAAGAA
>JAHWFP010073749.1:33770-51942 GCA_023313725.1 Lithobius niger | reverse complement strand
AACGACCACGCAATGAAACACCATACTTATGTCAGTGTGGATTTACAACTACTTCATTGGAAGAATCTGTAAGTCCATGTTGGAGCAACTCATTTATTTGAATTTTTAGAAGAATCCTTTGACTTTGCCAATAATAGAAAATTTCAGAATTGGAAGGAGGCCATGGAGAAAAAAGGAGCAACTGTCTTTTGTAAAGAGGCATGGCATGAAAAAAAGTTTAGGTAATAGTGTATTGTGTCATTATTGTAACAGGACTGGATAAATAAAGACATACACAACATTGAAAGAGCATATGGATTGAAGGAATTATTGAGCATCATCACGGTGATGCTACAAGTCTCAGCATTCTTTTCGAAGAACTAAAAGTCCTGGATGGAGAAAACCCTGCACTACACTGCAAGTTTTAAAGGACCCCACAAGATGACCAGATAAATAATTTATTTTCAGAGACGCATGATGTTGGAACTTGGTAACCACTCCTCGACACCGGGGTTGGCTAACAGTGAATCTAACACAGATACCTGAACCCCGTGTCCGACGTGCGGCAGCCCAAGTGGCAGCTGCTGGCGGAGATGGCGGAGCCCCCGGAGATGACAATGATGGAGCCCAGGAGGAGACGATGGCGGAGCCCCCACAGGATGCTAGTAAGTAACCCTACAATAGGTTCATTTCAACTGTGGTTCTTGGTCTTCTCTGGGGTCTAGACAGCAAGTCATAGCTTTTCCATTTAGCTTATAAGGTTTACTTTTAGACCATAACTCGTCAACAGTTAACGTTCCGTTTTTGTTTATTAAGCTGTGTTACTTTGAGAATTGGAGTTAAGCTAGAAAGTAAAGCAATTGACGGTACTGCCTTGAGAAGAACACCCAAGTCATCCTGCCCAAAGAAGGCTGCAACACTTCATCCTTTTTTTTTTATTTTTCACTTTAAAATACAACTGCACCGAAAAATACTTTGAATTGTAATTTCTAACTGGCTTATTCGGCCAGGTTTACACGTTTTCAACAATACTTCAAAACGGCAGAGTTTCAGCTGACTCAAACTACAACGTATAGTCAGTTATATTAGTCAGTACCTTTTCCAACATTATCTTCAGGCTTAACTAATAAGCCCTATCTTTATTCATTGCTGGAAGAATACCGATACAGACAACAGCTCACCCATGACAATGAATCAAACGAGAAACTGCAGGAATTCGACAGCTCCATGCCAACGCCAGTAAAATGCATCCCAAAGAAACGATGGCATTAGTTTCCTGAAGGAAGACACACTAGAAAACTAAAAACCTAACACATAGTGCAACTGCTAGAAATGACTCGTCTTTGTGGAGTAACAATTTTTGTTTCACCATTGTTGATAGCCCTGCCAAAGGAGTTATTCGTATGTTAAATGAAGACTTTTCTTCTTCATCCAGTGAGGACCTTCCATCGCTATCTGGATTCAGACTCCGAAAACTGTAATTCAACTAGGAAAGAAGTGTCATTAACGATACCTACATGGTACATACAATATAATGAGATCACATCATTGGGAACAATGCCACATGAACCAATAATAGTTGATAGCGACAGTGAGTCTGAACCCAATACTGAAAAACTCACTCTTGTGAATGAGAAAACGGAATTAACTTTGCCATCTAAAAACATTGCTTCCTATGCAGTCACTGAAAGCTGGCAAAGTGCTACTGAAGACAACAATGAACTGCACTTTGACGAAACATTTGATGGTTTATAGGTAGCTTAGGTAGTGTATAGGTAGGTTTTATGGTTTGCAGGTAGCTTTACAAGTCGGCTTAAGTCAGTCAAAAATTTTTGAGCTCTTTTTTGAACCTTCTCAAAATATTATTTGTTCACACATTCCAGTGAAATGTCAGATACCATTGGTGTTTCTTGTAGATGTTTCAAAACTGAAACATAAAGATGATATAAAAGCTGATAGGAATGGTGTTTGGAATTTCCAAAATAAACCTCGTCACAAATATCACACAGACCTAACAATGTGTATTTCCAGTAATAATTGTTTCCTCTCTCACATAGTACTTCTGTCAAGCTGTTGCCAGGGCTGTGGTCCAAGTGTGGCTGAAATTAAAGAGTGGAGAAATCCATATGGTTTTTGGGGGTTAGTATTGGAAATTGCTGGACTTTGCAATGATCACAAAAGTAGGAAATGTATTTATACTTCCTGGAAGGATGTGAAGGGTGGGTTCCGTAAAGGTTTCATGAATTTGTTTGGAACTTCAGTTAGTCAGTCTGTGGTTTGCTTTCCATCAGTACCGGCCGCCCAGCATTCAGTTGGTTGTCAGCCAGCACAAGCTCAGGGTGCAACTGCCTATTATTCTGAATCGCTCGGTATTGCAGTAACCAATCAGACAGTTCTTGCTTGTCCGTTGATTATATCTTCCGATTGTCCAGTCACAGGTAGTGCAGCAACTAGTCAGCCTTCTTTTGCGAGTCAAGTATAAATGTTTCCAGCTTCCATTCTACCTGTCACTGTTAGTGCAGCAGCTTATCACTCATCTCCTGCTAGTCAAGACTTAGTATCTTCATTAATATTATTATTATTAATTATTATAATAAATATATAATTATTCTTTTATTATATTATATAATATTCATTCTTCAAGCCGTTACTAGTGTAGAAGCTATTCAGCCATCTTTGGGTACTCAAGATGAAACATCTCCAAGTTCTATTCTGCCTGTCGCTGGCAGTGCAGCAGCTAGCTACCCATCTCCTGCTAGTCAAGTTCCAATATCTTTAACTACCAGCCACTCTGTCGTTGGAATTTTGGCAATTAATCAGCAAGCGTTGGCTAGTAACACTTATAAAACTGTCGATCAGATTACAGTTGATAATAAGGCTGTTTTGCCAAAAACAGGACGCTACTCCTGCAGCTTCAGTCGAACCACGATTTTTACGTTCAGGATCAAAGCGCAAAAAGCCAGCAGCATTAGATACGTACGTTACCACTAGTTCACGTAGGACTAAGTATTGCCTATGCAAAAAGCCAGAGATGGTAGAAGATATGTGCAATGTGATGGTCCATGTGGTGGCTGGTATCACTTTGAATGTATAGGTGTGACCCCCTGTGACACTTTGACAATTGCCAAAATAAAAAACACAGAGTGGTTATGTGCTGAATGCAAAGTCCCTTTGAAGAAATACATTGGCATAGTGAATGTAAGAAATAACTGCTGGCTAAATTCCATCTTGCAAGGTCTTTGCGACACATCTGTATAGTAAGTGCTATCTTGGCTGTACACGACTATGCAACTCTAGATGCGCCAGTGGCTTCTTTTTTGCAGTTACTACAGAAAACTTGGTGTCAGTTAAAAGGAGAAGATTACAGCCATTTAGATATAAATCATTTGCATGATTTGCTGTCACTGCTACAGAATGCTTTCCCTAACTTGGATTATATCTTGGATACCGAAAAAAATGTTGTAATTGACACCATGAAAGATGTCAGTGAATTTGTAAGTGCAGTGCTCTCTCCCTTACTGTCAGATTTAAACATTCCACATAAATGTAAAGTGGATACCATTTCATACTGCTCGTCATGTTCCATGCGAACGTCTCATCCTGCAGATTTGAATTTTTTGTTGATTCTTCCCAAAGATGGCGTAGCCATTGTTCCTCCAAACATTTTGGAGTTGCTTCAAGCACCAAGTACAGACCGATGCCGTAATACCAAGCCTACGGTATGCGGGCAGTTGTCATACAGCGGTCAGACCACTGCACTGTGACTGAGGTTGGCGCTAATGACCAAGGTGTCGATGCGCCATTAAGCCTCCTTTCCCCCGCCCCCTCATACAGTGGTCAGTTACACTTATTGAGTTTACCAGATACGCTCATGTTTGGTTTCCAAGATACTTATCCACCTACGCCGTTTCGAAAGGAATTCAGTCCTACAGTTGTGTATGCTGTTGATGAAATGAACATCACTTGACATTGTAGCTGCAATAAATTTTCGCAACAACCACTACTCCACGTACAGTTGGGGTGAACCAGGAGTGGTTGTACTTTGTAATGACACTGAAGTAAAGGGATGCTTCCATGCCCAAGCTGTCGTTGACATTTCCCGTAATGGAAAGTATTTGATTTACGAGCGACGTGTAAGCTGTCATTCTTGTCTTGGCTGTTCAGCCATCTTTGGCTAGTCAAGAAGAAACATCTCCCAAGTTCTATTCTACCGGTCGCTGGCAGTGCAGCTGCTAGCTACCCATCTCCAGCTAGTCAAGTTCCAATATCTATAAAATACCAGCCACTCTGTCGCTGGAATTTTGGCAATTAATCAGCCATCATTGGTTAGTAACACTTCTAAAACTGCCGATCAAATTACAGTTGATAATAAGTAAGGAAGTAAGTAAGAAAGTAAGTTTATTTATCCCTCACACGTTACAAAATAAACACAAAAGCAAACACACATTCCACAAGAGTTAATGCTCGCGTGTGGTTTGCGAGCAGCAGGCAAAGAAAAACAATTGAACTATCACTTTTGCACACAGAATCAAAGGTTAGGCACCAAAAGAACAACAACAAAACACATCGAAATAAAATAAAGTGCATCAATAAATATATGAAAAGGGAGCTAAAAGCAGAATACAAAGAGAAGTGAAATATATAAATCAATCTCAAAGAAAACACGAGTAAAGCAAAAACAAACAATTTATAGTTAATTTGTAGTTAATATGGTCAAAATATAGTCAACAATTGGTATCATTCAAAACCAATTTTGAATTGTTGAATCATGTACTAGGCAAATAGTCAATACTAATAGTAATAAATTGTACACCCATAAAAAAAATAATAATAATAAAATAAAAGACAGAAAAGCTGCAAAACATCAAAATTGGAAGAAAGGTGAAAGCACATTCAGCTCACAATGCTAAACATGCTTTCTAGACAATTTCTGTCCCGGTTAATCAACCACCCAAACAGATGTTTCTGAAACGTGTGCTGATTATTAATTTCTTTAATGTTAACAGGCAGGTTATTTTGAAATTTGCTGCCAAGGTATAACTTACATTTGTGTAGTCGTTCTTTAAGACTTTTGGTTGCATAACATAAAACAGTGATTCATTCCTAGTGTGATAATAAGGCTGTGTGTTGCCAAAAACAGGACGCTACTCCTGCAGCTGCAGTCGAACCACGATTTTTACGTTCAGGATCAAAGCGCAAAAAGCCAGCAGCATTGGATACGTACGTTACCACTAGTTCACGTAGGACTAAGTATTGCATATGCAAAAAGCCAGATGATGGTGGAACATATGTGCAATGTGATGGTCCATGCGGTGGCTGGTACCATTTTGAATGTATCGGTGTGTCCTCCTGTGACACTTTGACAATTGCCAAAATAAAAAAACACAGAGTGGTTGTGTGTTGAATGCCGAGACCCTTTGAAGAAATACATTGGCATAGTGAATGTGAGAAACAACTGCTGGCTAAATTCCATCTTGCAAGGTCTTTGCGACACATCTGTAGTAAGCACGATCTAGGCTGTACACGACTTGGCTACTCTAGATGTGCCAGTGGCCTTTTTCTTGCAGTTACTGAAGAAAACTTGGTGTCAGTTAAAAGGAGAAGATTACAGCCATTTAGATATAAATCATTTGCATGATTTGCTGTCACTGCTACAGAATGCTTTCCCTAACTGGGATTATATCTTGGATACCGAAAAAAATGTTGTAATTGACACCATGAAAGATGTTAGTGACTTTGCAAGTGCAGTGCTCTCTCCCTTACTGTCAGATTTAAACATTCCGCATAAATGTAAAGTGGATACCATTTCATACTGCTCGTCATGTTCAATGCCAACGTCTGTTCCTGCAGATTTGTATTTTTTGTTGATTCTTACCAAAGATGGCGTGGCCATTGTTCCTCTAAACATTCTGGAGTTGCTTCAAGCACCAAGTACAGACCGATGCCCTAATACCAAGCCTACGGTATGCGGGCAGTTGTCATACAGCGGTCAATTACACTTATTGAGTTTACCAAATACGCTCATGAAGGTTTCCAAGATACTTATCCACTACGCCGTTTCGAAAGGAATTCAGTCCTACAGTTGAGTATGCAGTTGATGAAATGAACATCACTTATGACATTGCCGCCGCAATAAATTTTGACAACAACCACTACTACACGTATAGGTGGGGTGAACCAGGGGTGGTTGTACTTTGTAATGACCCTGAAGTAAAGGGATGCTCCATGCCCAAGCTGTCGTTGACATTTCCCGTAATGGAAAGTAATTGATTTACGAGCGACGTGTAAGCTGTGATTCTTCTCGTAATCCTGCAGAGGTTCTGATTCACAACTTCAGTGAAGGTCTAGAGGACAGGGTTCTGTCGACAAATGCTGATGATTCTACGACACAAATCACCAGAATTTCTAACTTTGCTGTGGAAAAAACTGTAGCTGCTGACGTTAGTGCTAACAGCACTGTCGCTGCTAAGGGTGGACCCAATGATTGTGACTCGTGTATTAGGCTAAGCACAGCTAACTACGAGAAACTCTTGGTTTCAGCTGACAGTTTTGTTGATAGAGAGGTTAGTCATTCTGTTTCTGACACAGAAATCACATCTGAGGAAAGTGCGGCAGCAGTTTGCGGTGTATTTGAAGATAGTGACTTGGATTCATGTTTGCATGGACAAGAGCCTATTAATTTTGATCTACCTGCTCTGCAACATCTACGGTTGCAATTGATCCAACTATGTGGAATGAATTACGTTTGGAACAAAAAGGAAAACCTCTCCCCAGACAATGGACACACAACTTCAACGATATTCTTCCATATATTAACAAAATTTGTTGTTTCAATTCAAAACTCATTACGTGAGTTCGGTTAACAGTGTACCAGCAACAGCAAAGGTTATATTCAGATCTGAAGCATACTGTAAATGTGACCATTGCACATGCACAGTTAGATTAACCAGGACTTCAGATTTAAAATACCAGGTTGTATGGGCAGACCGAACCAAGTATGACCATGGGACTTTTTTATCTCGCCACTTAAGCTCTACTGTCAAAAGAACTTAAGTGGCGAGATAAATCCTGCTTCAGTTTACCATTATCATCCAGAAGAAAGTTATTCAGTTGGAAACTTGACAGGAGTCGTTCTTAAACATGCAACATATCGACGGATAAGTTACGATGCACGTAAGGCAGATAACCATGAAGTTGTAAGATTATTATTAATAAAGCAGAAAATTGATGAAGAAAATTGAAAGCACAGCAACACGAGGGTTTTTTTTTTTATTCGTAGGGTGGGATGCGACCCTACATTTTACATGTCGTGGACAGAATACGGTGTGCGTTTATTCCACAAGTTAGCAGGGATTGACATTGCTTACATTGATAGCACAGGAGGGATTAGTCACAAGTCTTTAGATATGAAGCAGTTCTTTTATTATTCAATGGTAGTTCGTAATCCACTGCGAATGGGAACAAGTCCGTGTCCCATTTCAGAGTTGGTCACCTGTGAGCATAATGATCCTATGGTTCCAGACTTTCTGAAAAAGTTTCGTCATGACGAAAAGCGACTTGGACATTTTACAGCGACCAGAGTATCGTTTTAATTAATTCCTTGTTGAATGTTTATTGTGAGGAGAGTATTTCACAATATCTCGATCGGACTTGGAGAATTTTAAGTGGTGTTGCCAGTACAAGCGACTTGAAAAAACTTTCATCCATTGCGGGACATGCCATATTATGAAAAATGTGAAACAGTACTGCCGAAAATACTAGTCACAAATTCCACGAAGGTATGTTCATGTTCAGCTTGCTACTGAACAGCAAAACACTTCAGATGTATACTGAAGCTCTTTTCCATGTCACTAACGTCCTTCTACGGCCACTGAACATGCCTGATGTGATTGCTAGCAAGGTTTGGTTTGATGGCGCATTGTGTAATCTAGGTCAATCTTTATATGGCGAAATTGTGTCTTCATCTTTTACAAGTCAATACGATGCAAACGTGGATGAATAAGTTTTTGAAACAGTTTTTGTTAGTTAAAAAACTTTCTCAAGAATTGCGCTCTGATGAGCATTTTGATTCTAATGACTCTTGCAGTCCAGAGTTTTATATGTATGAGCAGTTTAGGAAGTGCTACTTTGCAATTGCACCTTTCTGGAGTATACTAATGTTGGTTGATATTGGTCGTCATGGATCTACTGACGTTTATGGAAACCATGCTTGTCTTCAGGAAACAACTAGAAAATGCTTCCCTGTAAACTACATTGATTTTTCCTCCCTGCACTCAAGGCATAATTGAATTGCATCAGAAGAATTTCAAGTACACCCACTTAGAAGGAAGGAATTTTCGTATTGATTCTGAACACTTCATTGCAACTCACACAATTCAACGTGACTTCAACAAGGAGGTTCATTTAGCAATTAGAACGTGTAAAAGGCAGGCAGAAAACAAATGCTCCGACACTATTCTACTGGAAGAATAGTGGTCTAAAACCCCTTCTCAACTATCCCAGGAGAAGCATTTGATCTCAAACAAATGTGGCATTTATCAGCAACCGCCTACTAAGAGTCTTTTTGATTCAAAAGCCTGTACCAAAGCTACAATACAACCCCACATACTCGCACCTTAGATTCGAGTTTTACGAGTCAAAATGTATGGAAATGCCACCAAACACAGGTAGACCCAAGTTCAAGAAGAGCAATATATTGAATATATTGTTTTGCACTGATTTGTTCTGTACCACCACAGAGGTGCTTGGTGGAAAATACATAGCTATTGATTTTTTGGGTAATCCAAGAATAGCACCCTCTTTCCATTTTTGAGCAGGAATATCGCATTCCATTTTGGTAAGTTCTGTAAAATTGTAGGTGGTTTCTACCTCTACAAATTGCTGCAATATGTTTACCAAAAAAAAGAAGAAAAGTTTCACATACAATTTCTTGATAATGTAAACGGAGTATTGACTTGCTTGCAAGTGATGCAATCTATCAACGGTAAAGCTCACACACACTTGAAAAACTTGTATGCTTTCTAAGAGAAAAAACAATGTAATGATGACTGTGCTCTTCAAATCTAGAGGAGAGGAAGCCTAACTCTTAAGCAAATAAAACTGGGGAACTTTCATTTTTCCTCATGGCCGAATAGGCCTACCTGCAAGTAAAACCTCGTTTTCTTTAAGAAGAATGAACTCGATCGTCCTGATTCTTCACCCCAATACAACATTTTTCATTTCTGTATACTTGTTCATTTTTTGATTGGCATAAAGCCTGTACATTAGTGTATATTGATAGGGAAACATTCACACATATAGTCATACTTTTGAAGGCTCAGTTTTGAAACCTTCGTTTTGTATTTTATTGAATTTATTCTTGGATGCCGTTTCTACATTAGCGCTGATGTTGAACGTTGATTTTTAGCCTAAATCGTCATCCTTTTTTGAAACTAATGCATCAAATTAAGCTTTTAGCCTAAATTCGCATTCGTATTGGGTTTTCCAACATTGCACTTAAATATTTAATGGCCTATGTAATTTTTGCTTTTTATTAAAAAGCCCGGTTGTTCGTTTTGTTGCCCACTGCACCAATAACATGATTTGTACTTCAAACTCCGTTTTTACCGTAATTACAAATTCTTGCCCCAGCAGCTAGTGACTATCCCTCAACCACGTTAAAACTGGCTTCCATCTTTAAGCTCAGTTATTATACAGAGTTATCCCAATGTTTATAGTTGGCATTCCTGCTATTAATCTGTCGTTTTTGTATATACCAAGCCTACCCTACGATTCAATACTCCTTGTCTCCAGAGTTCTCCTCTCATGCTGCACAGCCACGCTTGAGATCCAAACTTAAAACCATGTAGGCCCATGGGAATCACGCTTGGCTCTCTCAGAAGCACAAATTGCAGCAGACAGCTGCCAGTCCCTCGTTCCTGCCTTACGTAAAGCTCTCGAGAAGGTCCTCCCTTTCCCACTCCTGTAAATCCGAGAGACCCCCGATGATCCTTAGCATAGCTCACCCAGATTTTTACTAGTCACTACGCTCGTCTGGAGGTCGAGATGTCTTCAGTGGCGCCATGCATTACCGGCATGGAGAAAGGTACCAACTTTGTGTAGTTTAACTTAAAAGTTTGGTTATTTTGGCCAACACTCCAAATTCATAGCTTAATGTTGAGTTAGTGGGGACATAAGACATGGCAACATTCGATTCTAGTCTCCCCATTAACGACAGGGTTTAAAGTCCCTTTACTAAAACCCGGCTTTCCAGTTTAAACTTAACTAAAACACATTTTTAGTTAACACTTGGGAGTTAACTGTGGGAGGTCATTTTGATGCATAAGCTTTCAACTTAACAATCTTAGGCTTGGTTCTTTGTGACCCCGTAAGCGTTAACTATGGTGTAAGGTTTGGCAGCCGCATGTAAACTGCCGTTTTCAGGGTTGCATTTTAAATAATAATTTGTATCTTGCAAACGTTCATTTCTATTCCAAATTTGTACTAGATGTATTTTCATTGTGTGAACTGATGGATGTTGTAAATGAGATTTTAAACTCTTCGAAAAGTTTTCGGTTCAGCATCTTTTCCTGGGAAGCATACTGGAAAGGCTATACGTAATAGGCTGAAAGAACTAGAAAGTGAATGATGGCTTGGTACGATCAGTATTTCAACTGATGCTTCGAGTGCCAGTACCAGTATGTCTACATCTGCAAACTATAAAACATACTTGGACACAGAGAATGCCAGCAATATGATTAATGCAATCGCTACATCCCACTGGACGTCAGTGACAGTTTTGCTCATACTTTACAGTCGGCCATTTTGGATGCACTCAACGGAACACCAGGGGTACTTTTATGCAGTAATGCCTACTCCATTGTAGGGAGTTTTCCACAGAGCCCACAAGCAAGATACAAACTGCACACTCTACGACTGGAAACAAACTGCCCTGAACATGAACTGATACAAGACGTTGTTACTCGCTGGATCAGCCAGTTTTTAATGC
The DNA here is from genome assembly GCA_023313725.1 of Lithobius niger. Taxonomy (NCBI): domain Eukaryota; kingdom Metazoa; phylum Arthropoda; class Chilopoda; order Lithobiomorpha; family Lithobiidae; genus Lithobius; species Lithobius niger. Next base: position 40,976 of record JAHWFP010073749.1, on the reverse strand, counting down.
TGCAACGACTTACGGAACAAAAGCGAGCTGTGTCAGCCTACCTTACAGAAATTGATGCAGTGGATAACTTGACAGCAGCCAAATAGAAGTTGGCTAGAGGACTGCTTACAGATTTCAAAACCATTCTCCATGGTAACATGCCACTAATGATTCTAGTTTTGCATGGGTTGAAATATAAACTTGCTGAGCACATCTCGACAGGAACATTTGCACGAAGTCTTTGGAGATGTCCAGATCAACTTGCAAGTGACATGGCAAGAATTTCTAACCTTGCTATGGCCATTGACCCACGATTCAAGTTACTTTTGATCACTGCAGAGGGAATGGGAAAAAGTGAAATATGCCGAAAAATGCTTACCTGCATCCTTGGCAGCTGTACATGAATCACAAGTTGAATTAAACCAAGCAGTGCCACAGTCGTCGTCGTCGCATGAAGACTTGGACAAACGAGCAAAAGACAGAATACAACAAATTGAAAAGGCTGGGCCTACTGCAGAAAACTTCAATGCTCAACTCGTAAAGTTTCTAGATGGTGCAGTGCTTCAAGGCTAGACCACCCACTATTCCATGGTGGCAAAATTGGCTGAACACTATCTTGGCAAACCAGCAACTGAAGTGTCCAGTGAACGAGTGCTCTTAAGTGCAGGAAATATTATCACGGAGCGACGATCCCTTTTAATGCCAGAGCATGCCAGTCAACTTGTTTTTTTTTTTGCGAGATTGTCTCTGGGATCTATGAAATAGGCCTATGCTTTTTTCAGAAACAATCTGAAATAGGCCTGTGTTATTTTTCAACCTCCGAAATATACTTTTTTTTTCAGGGACAATCTTGTAATGGCGACTGCTTCTTTGAAGTGCTTGCAGACGTCGTTAGTATTGGTGCGGTTACTTTTTGCGATGGGATGTTACTTCAATAATAGCAGACTACAACTGGGTTTAAGGTTCGATAATCCTTGGCCTAGGCTACGAGTATATTAAGCTAAATAAATTGGTGCTGCCACCAGAAAGGATAGCACAATTATTTAACTTAAACTAAATATCCATAAGGTTAATGGCTAAGTAAGCAAGAAATGACAACTTCGGTGGGGTTGGTTGTGTTTCACATTTCATTTTAAGAACACTCTTGGTAGTTTACAAAAATAGTGAAACTCACATTCAGAAGCTTTAGCGCCAACTGACTTCAGAAATGTTTAAATAAAACAATCGTTGCTCGATTACATTAAATCAAAAAATAGTTTGCAATAAACTTGACTTTCGGACTTGTACAATTAAATAAAAATTTGGACAAAAAAGTGTTTGATCTGTAGTGTCGCACTTGCAGTTACTCTACCGTTTGCATGAAATGGAAAAACCTTACATTTGAAAATCGCCTAGACGTGGTTGTTTGGATATCCATCATAAACTAGTTTATTGTTGAGACCTGTTTGTCACCTGTTTGTTCACCACCGAGAAAGACAAATGTTTTTAATTAAATTCTCTAACTTAATATTTTAGGAGAAAGCTGAGTTTTTAGAAAGGAACCCTTACATTAATCGGGCATTTTGAAACTAAATGCCGAATTCATGAATTCCATTAAAACGTTGCCACAAAATTAAAGTTTAAAGTCTAGATTTAAATTTTGAAATAAAGGCGTAAACTGAAATAAAACTAAGACTGGGTGCTACCAAGCCGGCATGGCTTTGGCACTGCAGAAGAAATCTTGAACTCCCAACTGACGTAGTAACTTGTGGCGAATGGTGTGAGCTATGCTACTGAATGGATTGTGTGGGTTTTTTATATACCAGTCGGTCGGCTCCAGCTTATCCTCCCCCCCCCTCCCTTCAAAGAGCGGACCCCGAGAAGAACAAGGCTGCTCTGGTTGGCTGTGGGCCCAGAGAACAATGGAAAGTGGGTGGAGCAAGCCGCTTGGAGTGGCTTGATTGACTGTTGGGCACTTTGAAGGAGTAAAGACTGGTTTAAAGAAGGTGCAACACACGTTAAACTTGTTTAATAAGTGAAAGGCCATGAATTAGATTGAATTACCAACGGATTTGTAGCTCAATAAATATAAAAAGACAATTTAATAGAAGGAATTCGCCAGTTGAGAGTGACGATATTCATTCACTATTGAGTTTCCATCTGCTTTTTACGAGAATGCCATATAAAAATACAAGATACACTTTCAGAAATGGTGGTTTGTGAAATGGTAGTGAACCAGACTTAACCAAGTTAAATTAAAACTACCAATTGCTTTCATGAAGCTTAAATAAGATGAATTAAACGATTAAATAGTTTAAGTAATGATAACATACAAATTATTAGGTTTGTTGTGATGTGAACTTTAAATATATAGTAAACATCAGCGATCGGAAAAATACGCATATTTGACCTGCAAGTTAGGCTACGTGAATGTGCGTGTTTATGTACATAAAAAAATGGTTTTAGTGCACTAAAAATTTACATAGAGCTGACGTTAGCAACACCCTTTTTACACCTATTTACAATGTAATTATTTCTACATGGCTTTATGTCAAACACTTCAAAAGAATAATATTTACAAGGAGTAGAAAACGAAATCGTGCGAGCAGCGACAATTTCCAGTTGGCTGTGATGAAAACGTTCATAATTAATTATTGAGGCTTGGGTTTGAAAAACTGTTCCCGCAGGATTGAAAGGGGGGGGGGGGAGAAGATGAGGCTTAATGGTGCGTCGACAGCTTGGTCATTAGCACCAACCTCAGTCACAGTACAGTGGTCCGGGTTGCCACTGCACCACACATTAGTTATTATTCAAACCCCTAATCTAAATCTTCTCATACATCTGTACCTCCGGCAAAAGTTGAAAAACACCAGACAGGAGGACAGACTTATTGCCCAATTGATGTGCAATGTCTTGCGGAAGATGGAAACGACGACGAACACCATCAGGATGATCAGGATGGCGACAATCAACAAGGAAGTGCCGGACTGTAAGTGGTCGTCGACACCAATAACATTCAGGAGGGTTAACCCCCCCCCCCCCCCCCGCAAAAGGAAACAGTAAGTCGGTTCCATTCCTCGACAGTGCCTTTAATAAAACTCGTAATTTATTACCGTCCTGGCTGTCCGACAAGGTTTGCCAAAAGGATTGAAGACGGAATTTCTGTCTGTAGAATAGCAAAAACTGCATGCAGAAATGTTCCTTTTTTTGTGTAGTTGTCGTAGAAACACTGTGTTCAAAGGCTTCAAAGTTGATGACGCGGGAAAAAAAAGCAAAGAAGCGCGTTGATCTTCTTAACACTCTGAAATAGGCCCAAGCTTATTTTCAGGGACAATTTCTTAAATGTTTTTGTTTTTTGTGTGCTATTCCTGAAACACATGCTCAAGTTGAAGTTTATAATGTAACAAATACAGCAAAATGGCTTTGATTACCTTCACAGAATACACCTCCTAAATTATTCAACATTTCAAACGCACAATCTCAAAGTTGCAAAAATACAAGTCGACTTCGACAGTTCTGAAGAAATGATAGTATAAATTCGTTCCTACTGTCTGTCTTCTTCAGGTACAAGAAAAGTTATTCAACGGATTCAAATTGAGGCACACACCATTTATGAATCCGTTTAAGAGTGCGATGTGATACTAGGAAGTAAGGGTTCAACGGGTCCCTTCCTAAAAATCAAGCTTTTAATATTTTTACTCAATTCAATTTACTTAATTCACTTGAATTTCTCCATGGATTTTTGTTGAACCCAGATCATTTTCATTATTACAAATAAGACGGGGTTTATATTAACCAATCAGGGAGCGATATCAGAAGAGCGATACCTGCAAGGGGCACTAGATTGAAAATGGTGGGTTAAACAACGGCACTTCTAGTCAAGCCAGTGCTTTGAGAGTGGATTTCGTAGGTTTAAAAAACCGTTGTTTTCTCCAATCCCTTATGCTGCTAAAGTGGAGGTTTGGCAGAGTCAAGCAAACTGCTAAGGTTTTTCCATGTTACGTAAGCGGTAGAAGTTTGAAAGTGCGATACTACAAATAACAAATGTTTCTTACTTGTCAAAATATTAATTGCAAGTCCGGATGTCAGTTTAATGCAATTCTTGCTGTAAAACTAGTTCTACGCATTGTGTTTACTTTTAATCAAAATACTTGTTACGTATTGTAAATACATAGTGTTTTTGTAATTGTTGTTTATTAAAACCAACCAAAATCCAATTCAATCTTCCTGTCTTCTGTCAGAGTTAACACAATGAATATTTTTTATCGTTAGTTAATTTCGTATCTGCCAGTTAAATTGTTGCCATCCTTCCACAGTGGCAGTCCTCTACCAGGACCTAGTTTTACTCATAAAGCCTAGGCCAAAAACTGACGAACCCTCAATGAGGTTAGTAGTCAAATGAGGTTAGTAGTCAGATTAAAAAATACGTTGCAAAACTCTTAAGTCCGAAAATAAACTGAAGTTAGTCACTGCAACTTAACACCAGAGTACGTAGTTTGCTAAAGCAGCCACTGTTACAAAGCACTCAATGTCTCCTTCCAGCAAGTCAACAGTCTGGGAGCTCCCAATGTGGCTAGTAGAGATCAGTGGTGCATGCCTTCAAATTTAAACGGGCTGAATGATCATGATGAACACAAAACTCCAACAATCTTTCATCCAAAAGCTTGATGAAGCAAGCGATGTCATGGTCTATATACAGTACGAGTCAGAACTCCTGTCCACCCAAAATAAAGTGCTATATATACTGGACATGAGTTGGTTGGCGGAGCGAGCGAGCAAAGCGTAGCCTATATCGGACACCAAATTGCAAAATGTTGGTTGGTCCAATGGGGGTTGCACATTTTTAGTCTTTGTGGAGCCCAAACGAAAGATCGGATTGGAATGAAATTTAGTAAAACTCTTGATACCCCCAAAAGTATTGCCGACCCAAAATTTGCTGTAAATTGAACAATTATTATAGGAGAAATTACAAATTTTCGAATTTATTTCTAACGCTCACCATTGTAAATTTACAATCATGAATAGTTACGGAATACCGACGAAGCCTACACCATGCTGGTGGTAGCCAAGTGAACTTAAAAACCACGGCAAATTAAATTTTGATTGCTTCTTTCTAGCTGATAACCTTTTTTGATGTAACTCAATGAAATAATAATATTTGATCATTGCAATTAACCACTGCAGGAAGAAACTCAAACATAAAAAACAAAAGGATTCCATTAACAACACACATTAGTTTCATTTGAAAAAAGAACTTGGAGAAATTCACTTCAGCTTGGCAACGAAAGTGGAGTTTACACTAGCGATGGGAATCCCGAATATGAAACCTAGAAGGCGAAATAAAAACCGGATATGAAACCTAACCTATCAAGGCGAAGCGGTATATATAAAAAGAAATTATCGAGCAGAAGACGTGTTTTTACCAAAGCACGAAACAATAATACGCCTGCAACTAATAGTTTAAAGATTCCTTGTTGCCACAGTAACATTAAGTCTTGAAACCGTGTTGAATGAAAGAATAGGCCTAACGCTCGAACCTAAATTGTTAGCTGCTACTTACGAAACTAAATCACCAAGGAAAAATTCGGCTTAAACCCTAAGAATTAGGCCTAAACCGTAAAACTAGGCATAAAAGCTAACATATTTTTAACCTACAATTGTGATGGGTATTACTTTTAGATTATTATAACAGAGAACACTGTTACAGCAGGTAATAGAGTTGTGTGCCTCAACGTTTTCATTGGAGAGAGTGTCAAGTTTTAAACCAGCGGCAGCATTGTGAACCTTTCGACACTTGATTAGTATTAAAAACTATCGTACTAATGATTGTTTGGCTCGCAGTGACACGCGTAATTATTTTTGTAATATACGGACTACACTTTGCACAGCAGTTGCTGTAAACAATGTAATAATTATTGGCGGGGGCGGCTCAAACAGCATTGGCGGCGGGCCGTGAAAAGAGACTACAAATAGCAAAAAACAAAAACTAAATGCTGGAGTAAATGAAAGCCTATTAAAATAAAAAAAATATGATACGTAGCGTAGGCCTATACTTGAAAAAAAAAGCTAAAATAGGAAGTCCAACAAAGAGCAGCAGTACGTCACACCAAAAGGCAAAGAGCCCAACTTAGCCGAGTGAGTGTTGCACCCAAACTTTTTAGGAGCATAACAAATCATTACAATAAAAACTAAATATAAGTTTGAAATGAAGATCTATTCGCTCCGCCTACAATAGGCCCAAAGCCTGTTTCCTAGTAATTACAACATACACGTATAGGAAATCACCTATGGCGAATCCGATGAAGGTTCCTAAACTGACCTTGGAGGTTGTTTTCAATGTATTTAAGATACGGGCATAAGTTAATCAGTAAGTTGTTTGGGATTATAACACATGTCCAACAAAGAAGACAGAAATGAAATCGCACTGTAAACACTGAAGATAAGGTCAAAACAACTTTCACACTGCAGGGAGCCTACCACGGGGGGATTGAGGCTTAATGGCGCGTCGACAGCTCGGTCATTAGCGCCTACCTCAGTCACAGTGCAGTGGTCCGGGTTGCCACTGCACCACACATTACAGAGATGTTATTCAAACCCCTAATCTAAATCTTGTCATACATCTGTACCTCCTGCAAAAATTGAAAAACACCGGACAGGAGGACAGACTTATCGCCCAACTGACGCGCAATGTCATGCGGAAGATGGAAACGACGACGAACACCATCAAGATGGCGACAATCAACAAGGAAGTGCCGGACCGTAAGTGGCCGTCGACACCAATAACATTCAGGAGGGTCAACCCCCCCGGCAGGGCCGTAGGAAGTGGGTGGTAAAGCACAAATAAGTTTTTCAACGGACGGTGTTGCACACAAGTTCATAACGTCATAAGAAGAAACGTGCTTTCTTGGACTTGATTTCCGGACATTTTGTTAACCGATTAACGTTTTTTTCCTTTAATGATCAGATACTGTAACTGAAAACTGAAATTAAAAAAAAGTTTTAAGGCAGCACTTCACTGTATTTACATGTTACTTCTTGAAACTTGCACCTGAAAAATGGGAAAATTGGAGGGAAAAGATTTTTTGATTCCGGTTGAAGTAGTTATTTTGAAGTAATTATTTTCAATTTGTTACAGCGGAATAGCTTACTCTCATCTGTTTATTACCTTCATTGAGGTTTTTTTGATCAGTTCAGTAGCCAAAATATCATGAAATCGCGTTTGTTCGATAAAAACATGCTTTTTTTTTT
>JAHWFP010073749.1:20003-33760 GCA_023313725.1 Lithobius niger | reverse complement strand
AAAAAGATATGCAACAAATTAAACTACTTGTAAACAGCCTTCAAGAAGGGGGGGGGGGGGGGATTGAGGCTTAATGGCGCGTCAACAGCTCGGTCATTAGCGCCAACCTCAGTCACAGTGCAGTGGTCCGGGTTGCCACTGCATCACACATTACAGAGATATTATTCAAACCCCTAATCCAAATCTTGTCATACATCTGTACCTCCTGCAAAAATTGAAAAACACCGGACAGGAGGACAGACTTATCACCCTATTGACGCGCAATGTCATGCGGAAGACGGAAACAACGACGAACACCATCAAGATGGCGACAATCAACAAGGAAGCGCCGGACCGCAAGTGGCCGTCGACACCAATAACATTCAGGTTGAAATAGTGAGTAATTCGGGTGTGACCAATGCGCAAACGGGCCAATACTACCTCCTCACGGCGACACGCCGAGTGCCACTCCTCGACAGTGCCTTTAATGGCCCGTAATTTATTACCGTCCTGTCCATCCCACAAGGTTTGCCAAAAAGCGTGTAACCTCAGACGCAGAGTTGGAAAGGCGTCTGAGGGAACAAGGCTGAGATCCCTGCCGAGAGGGCCAGAAAGGGCCCCTTTCGCAGCAGAATCAGCTTGCTCATTCCCTGCCATCCCAACATGGCCCCGGATCCAGCAGAAAAGCACGGTTTTCCGCTGGCCAGGCAAGCGGGAAAGCAAAGCTTGGACACGTTGTGTCAAGGGGTTCCGAGGATTGTAATTCGCCAAGGACTCCAGGGCACTCATGGAATCACGAAAGATAATGAAATGCGTGCCCTGAAGGTCAAGGATCCATTCCACTGCCAAACCACGAGCCAAAAGCTCTGCAGAAAACACAGAATAGCCTGATGGAAGGCGATGGGCAACCGTTACTCCCTTACACACACAAGCACACGCCAACGTCCGACTTCGACCCCATCCTTGGAGAGTGTCATGCAAAATTACAGGGCAGATTTTCATTTTGTCCAACCACCCCCCGAATACCAACTCACCAACGTGTTACGGACAATTTTAAGTTGGTTAAAAGTGAAAACAAGATGCCGATTTGTGATAAAGTTTGGATCCGTTTAGTCATAATATTTTTTTTTTAAAGTATGGATTTTGGTGTGGGAGTTCTGTATTTCGAATGCGTTTAGTTCTTAGCTAATTGTAGCAAAAGTTTATAGGGGGGTTTGGGTTCCCTGTTAATTCTTAATTGTAATATGACGTAATAGAATTTGTTTAATTGTACAATTTTATTATCTTTACTCTTAGGTAAGCGCGGAACGGCTATCTCCGGACTGCGAATAGAAGATGCCTGAAGCAGTTCGTGGCACGAGCCAGGCATTTGCGAGGAAAGAAGATCCTCCTACTAATAGGCACAAACGATTAAAAAAACGTAAGTTACATGTTAAAAGATAAAAAAAATTTGTCCTAGTAACCATGCATACTTTGTTCGTACACAGCTTCACTGGCTGAAAGTAATTGCTCTTGCCAGGTGAAGTAATTGCGAGATACAATGTTTTTTTTAATGCACGATTCCTTCTAACGCGTACGGTTTGTCATTTCGATTTCTGCGTATCACATTAGCAAGCAATTTAATTGGCGGTTAATACCTATTGATGTGTGGTGAAAAAATATAGGACAACGGTTGGTATTTGTAAATCATTTGACTGTAGAATGTCATTCACGTGTAGTCTGATGCTTAGTTTGGGGTGTTAAAGTGAATCAGATTATTTTAGACCTTAGACTGAGGGTGCAGGTTCAAGATTTTGTTTCATAACTTTGGAGAGTTGTGCGAAAAATTTTAAATCATTTTAGCTAAAGTTTCCTCCCCCCCCCCTCCTTTGGCCAACACGAGGAGTGTTAAAAACCAAAAGGGGGGGAGCAGTACTTTTTCAGGTCCTTGGAGAATGTCATGGAAAATTATAGGGGGGGGGGGAGGTTGAGGCTTAATGGCGCAATTATAGGGCATATTTTCATTTTGTCCAACCACCCCCCAATAACAAGTCACCAAGTGTGTTAAGGACAATTTTAAGTTGGTTAAAATGAAAACAAGATGCAGATTTGTGATAAAGTTTGGATCCGTTTTGTCATAAAATATAAAAAATATAGATTTTGGCGTGGGAGTTCTGTATTTCGAATGTGATTAGTTTTTAGGTAATTGTAGCAAAAGTTTATAGGGGGTTTGGGTTCCCTGTCAATTCTTGATTGTAATATGACGTAATAGAATTTGTTTAATTGTAAACTTTTATTATCTTTACTCCTAGGTAAGCGCGGAACGGCTATCTCCAGACTGCGAATAGAAGGATGCCTGCAGCAGATCGTGGCACGAGCCGGGCATTTTTGCGAGAAAAGAAGATCCTCCTACTAATAGGCACAAACGATTTAAAAAACGTAAGTCACATGTTAAAAGATACAAAAAAATTTGTCCTAGTAACCACGCATACTTTGTTCGTACACAGCTTCACTTCCTTAACACTATTTTAACGAGTACCACATTCATTTTTATAGCAACCAAACCAGCGAGCAACGGGTAGAAGCTTATATGTAAGTTGGCTTGGCTTCCAACAGCATAATGGGAAAAAGATTTATAATCAGATAAATACAAATATGGATGTAAAAACGTGTAGCTAATTTAAATGTTACATAACCATCTAAATAATTAAAAGCATGAACTAAAGACTTTCAGTTATATGGAGACATGACCTGTGAACATCTGTAAACTGAAGTGTATTAAAAACGAAATAGAAACACAGAAAATGATAGGCTACATCACGTAAGCCACAACTAATAGGCTTAATTAATAAAATGTGGAAATTCTTACATAAGCCAGTAAATATTTGCAACTGATTTATTAATAAACTGGTAACTCTTTTGTGCTCTTGTGTTGGCAAATAAGCTCTCTCACCAGTGGCTCGGGATCTTATTAATTAGCCAACACAGAGGACTCGCCTATAACATGAACTAAATGGATGCTAAATGAGGCCAAGAGAGTAGAGCTGCTAGCACGCTAAGCACAGAGTTACATTGGCAGTTTGCTCATCGATGAGATGAGCATTGAGGAGACCATCCAGACTGTAGCTGATTGGGAATACCTAAAGCTTATGAGCCTTGTAGATTTGGGGAAGAAGCTAACAATTTTAATGTTATTAAAATCCACAAGAATGAACAAGAATAGGCCAAATACGTATTACAATTTTAGTCTCCAATATGTCCCTTTCCTACTAAGCAAGTACCAACAACAGATCTATACATTCTTTTCTGGGGTGCTGTTGGATACTAATTTGCGTTATGGCTTTACCATCAAATACTGGAATTTGGATGGAGCCATTACTAGCCGCCAATTCATGAAAATACATTTCAAAGACGATCCAGTTACAGTTAAGTAAGAGACCAGGCATTTTTTCATAACGGATATCAAGCATACACTTAAGAAAATTAGAAACAGCATCTTGTCTAGCAGCCAGAATGGAGTACGCCACCTGAAAGTTTTTGAAAACAATGTTAAGTGGAAGTGTAGCACGATGCCTAGAGTGGGATCGCCAAAATCCTACACAATTTCACTACAAATTGTGTTATCAGCATTTTCTTCTGGATAGTGCGTCGAAAATGAGTGGTGCTGTGCACCAGTCATAAGACTGCAATTTTACTGCCCAACATGCTGTGCAGCCCGAGTTTGATTTATTCGAGAGTGCCCGTTTTAGTTCTCGAGAAATTTGGTACCATCTAAGTAGCGCTTCCATCTGTCTATCGATGAGACGATAGCGAGATTCGAAAGTCGTGAATTTTTGTTCAAGAGGGATTAACGTGCGACTGTTAGAACTCTACGACATAGTTAGTGGTTCCCTTCTTTTGAGTGAGAATGGCTCCAATTCCTTGATCAGACGCATCAGTTTGTACTTCGAACGGTAGAGAATAGTCCTGGATTTAGCAGACATTCAGAGTTGATGATTTTGTACTTTACTTCTTCAAATGCTGTTTCACACTCGGACGACCAGTGAGTGTCTTTGGCTTGACTACCATGGCATAGTTGCGTTTTGGTCTTGGGAATCTTGCTAACGCTGCGGTATGCTTCCTTTTTAGGTGGATGCCACTTGCTCCAATGGTTAAGCCAAGAATAGTCATGATTGGTAAACATAAATTACACTTTGACCATTTTGGGGTGAAATTGTGTTGTGCAAGTCTTACGAAGATATTGGAAAGCGCTTGTAAGTGGCCTTTCCAGTATTTGTTGCGACGATTATGTCATCGACATATATCCTACATCTGACTAAATCTCAGAGAGGGGCAAGGTTGATTGTACGCTGTGGAATTCTCAAGGCCGAAAGGGAATACTTTCCACTTAAATTACCCTTGCAAGCAATTGAATGTTGTACAATCCATCGAGACTAGAGTAGAATACAGCATATATTCATATATTATAACCCCCCACACATCCCTATTTTTTTTATCGAAAGTACTACAAAGTTTGATTTTAAAAGTTAATTTTAAAAGTACCTCTTACTATTTCACACTTTTATTTGTTCACAGTATTTTGTTTTCACTTATGCATCCATCTGCTGATGTAGAAGTCTACTGTTTCTTGTTGATGTTGGCTAGTGGTAGCCATCCAGAAGTTACGATCAGCAATCTAATTCTTTGAATGAGTTCAAGCACTTTCGATAAACCTGTCGAAGTTATACGACACGGACAGTTATTACATGTGCGGAGCAGGTGTTGACGAGGATGGTGATCAGGTAGCGGTAACCCTCCAACAGCCCCTTCTTCGTTATTATCAGTGCTGCTGAAGGTTACATAGCTGCCGAGTTCTTTTTCTTCTGTCGTCTTCTAGGTTAAGTGCAAGGGCCTCTCCTCCTTCATCTTCGTTATCGTTGTTTTTCTAAGGATGCTGAAACACTTGCATATTAGCGTAATACATATTTTCAGTTAGAAGGTAGTGTAATACCACAGCTAGCATTGATGCAATACGTATTACCAGTTTGCTCATAAGGGCTAGAACATTGTAAGCAGCTGAAGATATTCCTGTATGTATGTATTACGTCGTTTCGTTTGTAAAGACGTTGCACAGACATAACTAGTAACTAACTTTCAAAAAAGGATCCATTCTCCAAGTTGAACTGTTTGGCGAAAAACTGAAAAAGAGTGGCTAGTGATCAGTGTTTTGGTGTAGGGGGTTTGCATTTTACCCGCCAAAAATTGACCATCACCCTCCTATACGTTTATCTCTAGTCAATGATTTTACAGGAGGGGAAGCAAGCGTCTTCCTTCAAAGGTGTAAGGGTAGCAGGACACGGTCCCTCCTGCAGAACCTTCCACAATGGCTACTGTCACTGAAAATAAATGTACGGATTGTTTGAAGTTAAAAGGGTTGGGGCATTTTCGCATGAACAGCAAGTGGGGTGAAATGGATTGAGCAAAAACCGTACATTTTCAAGGAATAAAATGCACTTTTAATAAGCTTTTCAACCAACCTCCAAAAACCCCCAAAAATAATCACATGACTGAATAGTAGGGAGAACCTTTCGTTTCAAGAAAACTAAAAACGCAGTTTTAGGTGGAACAGACTGAAATTTAACAAACTGTTACAGAAAATGTTGAAGAAATCAAAGTGCCAAACCCTAGCTGTTTGGAATAATAACGTTATACTTCGAATAAAAACTGTTTGTTACGTGGCTAACGAAAAATCAGTTTCTGCAAAGCAACTGGTTAAATGTAGTTCCATTCAATAACTGCACTATTCTTGTTTTAACTGGTTTTGGAAGAGTTAGTAAATAAGAAGGTTTGTACAGCAATTTCTTCATTACTTCAAACATGGAATCGAGTGAAGAAGCAGAAAAAGAGAGTCGGGCAAGTTAGAGCCCCATCGTGATCAATTTTTCCCTCTCGGCAATGACTATCCTGGGGAAGGACTAGACGTTGGCAACCATTATTGGACTGTATCGAATTATCATGCCACGGAACAGTCATCCCATCCAGCACAGAAGTATTAGGTGAGATGAACTCTTTTTAAGTCAGAAAGAATCATTGCTGCCTATAAATTAACCATTACAAAGTACACATGACAATGATGTTACTGGTGGTTTACACGTGATGGTTAACAATGAACGGTGTTAGAGTGACTTGATTAAATGTAATGCACCAAATGGTGAACATTTGACAATATGGAAGAAAAAAATGACAGTACGCTCCGGCTGGTTATAACAATGGTAACGTTTCGCAGCCTGTAGTAGACAATGTTGTTGTTGTTGGGGGGGGGGGGAGGCTTAATGGCACCATCAGCTTGATCATTAGTGCCAACCTCAGTCACAGTGCAGTGGTCCGGGTTGCCACTGCACCACACATTAATTACAGAGATATTATTCAAACCCTTAACCTAATCTTGTCATACATCTGTACCTCCTGCAAAATTGAAAAACACCGGACAATTATTGTTGGTTCCGTCGAAAATTGTAACATGTAACAACAGGACAGTGCAGTTGACGATGTTGCAGTCAGTACTACTCACCAGTCTAACAATGAAATAATTGTGGCTACTTCTAACACAAGTTTTCGTACTGTATAAATAAAATCAACAAAGTTGTTGTGCTGCTCCCTCCAACTCCAAATATTGATTTTGTGCAGCTATTGTGTTCAGAGCCATCCATAAACGAACCACCAAACAATTCAGTTTTAGAGCACGACCCGGATTGTCTTTCGCATCAGTGGGGGGGGGGGGGAATTTAGGCATAATGGCGCGTCGACAGCTTGGTCATTAACGCCAACCTGAGTAACAGTGCAGTGGGGGGTGGAGGGGATTGAGGCGTAATGGCGCGTCGACAGCTTGGTCATTAGCGCCAACCTCAGTCACAGTGCAGTGGGGGGAGGGGATAGAGGGGGGGGATTGATGCTTAATATCGCGTCGACAGCTTGGTCATTAGCACCAACCTAAGTCACAGTGCAGTGGTCCAGGTTGCCAATGCACCACACATTACAGAGATATTGTTCAAACCCCTAATCTAAATCTTGTCATACATCTGCACCTCCTGCAAAAATTGAAAAACACCAGACAGGAGGACAGACTTATCGCCCAATTGACGGGCAATGTCATGCGCGACAATCAACAAGGAAGTGCCGGACCGTAAGTGGCCGTCGACACGAATGACAAACCATGGACAAACCACGGGCCAACACCACCTCTTCACGGTGATTGCAGCGAGACGCCGAGTGCCATTCCTAGACAGTGCCTTTAATAGCTCGCAAATTATTACCGTCCTGTCTGTCCCACAAGGTTTGCCAAAAAGCGTGTAACTTCAGACGTAGAGTTGGAAGAGCGTCTTAAGGAACAAGGCTGAGATCCCTTCCGAGAGGTCCAGAAAGGGCCCCTTTGGCTACAGAATCGGGGGGAGGGGATTGAGGCTTAATGGCGCGTCGACAACCTGGTCATTAGCGCCAACCTCAGTCACAGTGCAGTGGTCCGGGTTGCCACTGCACCACACATTACAGAGATGTTATTCAAACCCCTAATCTAAATCTTGTACAGAATCGGTTTGCTCATTCCCTGCTATCCCAACATGACTTGGGATTCAGCAGAAAACCACGGTCTTCTGCTGGCCGGGCAAGCGGTTAAGCAGAGCTTGGACGCGTTGTGTCAAGGGGTACCGAGGGTTGTATTTCGCCAAGGACTCCAAGGCACTCATGAATCACTAAAGATGATGAAATACGTGCCCTGAAGGTCAAGGATCCATTCCACCGCCAAACCGAGAGCCAAAAGCTCTGCAGAAAGCACAGAAAAGCCTGATGGAAGACGATGGGCAACAGTAACCCTTACACACACAAGCACACGCCACACCAACGTTCGACTTCGACCCGTCAGTGAACAGCCGCTGATAACCGGCGTACTGAGAACACAGTCGCCTGAACTCCTACAAGTACCTTGCTGGTAGAGGGGAACTCTTAGGGAGGAACGCCAGAGCGAAAATGAAAACGCCACTTGGAACAAGCCAAGGGGCCACTGGCATCTCCCCAAGCCTCAAGACGCAGGGTAGTTCAAAGGCCATCTCCCGGGAGGACTGCTGGAGCCTATCGCGGAAATCACCTTTACGCACCCCGCGTCTATCATTCCGCAAGTCTGGTCCAAAATCTACGGACCAAGGAGGACTGGAACACTCAGCACGCAAACGCACAGCATACTGAATGGCTGAGGCTTCAGCATATAGGCTGACCACTGGAGATGTCCGAAATGCCCCAGATGCAGATCACTGTGATTCAGTGTCCAACATCTGGAGAGTCGAGTCACTAGCCGAACCATACACCATGCACGCATAATCAAGCTTGCTGTGGACAAAGGCCCGGTAGAGGCGCAACATGGCAGTGCGATCGGCACCCCATGAAGTGCCCGACAGAACCCACAAGAAATCGCTTTCGAAGTTGACTTTACCGATCCCTCTCGTTTTGTGGAGGGTGGTGAACTGTTTGAGTATTAGCAAATGGTGTTTTCGCAACTATTGAATCATATCAAGCCGAAAGATCGCGAAAATACTAGTAATCTTAGAATTATGCTGGAATCGGATGGTCTCATTAATGCAATTTCTCCACCATTTATGGATCACACAGAAATGACGGCTGACGCCTTAGAGTTTATCGAAACTGAATTGCAGTCAAACGAAGAGTTTGACATAACAGAATCGTTGCATATTTTGGTGCAGCATGGCTGGAAAGAGCATCAAGGCAAGGTACTGGTGCGAAATTAGAGGGCCTAGGAAACATTTTGAATTTGAAGACCTGGCTTTCTAAAAAACAAAGTCACAAAAATCAAGACCCATGACGAAACGTGTCTTGCTAGAGCTATAATGGTTAGGCTAAGCTTGGTTAAAAACAAAGCAAACTCTACCGAAAAAAAATATGAAGAAGTATGCCAATGTACAAAGAATTGACCCTAAACATCGAGCAGAAGAAAAAGAAGCGTACGACCTTCATAAATTTGTGGGTGTTCCCGTGTGTCCGTGCAGCCTGCCAGAAGTGATCAAATTCCCAGAGTACCTCGGTTCTGAACATGAGCTTGCAATCGGTTGGGCAGCTCGATTCAATATAACTTACAAAGGTGAAATGCAAGCTCCCCCATCTATTTACAGCATAACGACGAGCATTAGAACCTGATAACTAGTTTAAAGGGGTTTTACTCTACGTCATACAGTTGTGGTAAGTGTCACGCATGCTACAGTATTGAAATTACCGACCGCTGTATTAAATCCTGTGTGGACGAGTGTGATAGTGATATTTCTTAATATCAGCATTTTATAAAGAAATTTGCAAGAAATGAAGTTTTTATTTGTTTTCTCAAAACTAACTTTTTCTTCAGATACACACTTTTGACGTGTAAACGATTAGCTGTTTACTGTTGGAGTTCAGCTGCCTACACTGCACTTCATAATCACGTGATACTGAAACTGCCATTCACTAACACCATTCATCACGGGGAAGAGATTGAGGCTTAATGGCGCGTAGACAGCTTGGTCATTAGTGCCAACCTCAGTCACAGTGCAGTGGTCCGGGTTGCCACTGCACCACACATTACGGAGATATAATTCAAACCCCTAACCTAAATCTTGCCATACATCTGTACCTCCTGCAAAAATTGAAAAACACCGGACAGGAGGACAGACTTATCGCCCAATTGACGCGCAATGTCATGCGGAAGACGGAAACAAGTTAGTGCCGGACCGTAAGTGGCCGTCGACACCAACAACATTCAGGAGGGTCAACCCGCCCGCAAAAGGAAACAATGAGCAAGTCGGGTGTGACCAATGAGTAAACGAGTCAACACCACCCACTCTCGGCGGCGACATGCCGAGTGCCATTAATAGCTCGCAATTTATTACCGTCCTGTCTGTCCCACAAGGCTTGCCAAAAAGCGTGTAACCTCAGACGCAGAGTTGGAAAGGCGTCCGAGGACACAAGGCTGAGATCCCTTCCGAGAGGGCCAGAAAGGGCCGCTTTCGCTGCAGAATCAGCTTGCTCATTCCCACCTATCCCAACATGGCCAGGAATCCAGCAAAAAAGCACGGTTTTCTGCTGGCCAGGCAAGCGGGAAAGCAAATCTTGGACACGCTGTGTCAAGGGGTCCCGAGGATTGTAATTCGCCAAGGATTCCAGGGTACTCATGGAATTGCTAAAGATAATGAAATGCGTGCCCTGAAGGTCAAGGATCCATTCCACCGCCAAACCGCCACGTCTGACTTCGACCCATCAGTAAACAGCCGCTGATAACCGGTGTACTGAGAACACAGCCACCGGAACTCCTGCAAGTATCTTGTTGGGAGAGTGGAACCCTTCGGGAGGGGGGGGGGGATTGAGGCTTAATGGCGCGTCGACAACTTGGTCATTAGCGCCAACCTCAGTCACAGTGCAGTGGTCCGGGTTGCCCCTGCACCACACATTACGGAGATGTTATTCAAACCCCTATCTAAATCTTGTTATACATCTGTACCTCCTGCAAAAATTGAAAAACACCGGACAGGAGGACAGACGTATCGCCCAATTGACGCGCAACGTCATGCGGAAGATGGAAACGACGACGAACACCATCAAGATGGCGACAATCAACAAGGAAGTGCCGGACCGTAAACGGCCGTCGACACCAATAACATTCAGGAGGGTCAACCCCCCGCAAAACGAAACAGTGAGAAAGTCGGGTGTGACCAATGCGCAAACGGGAGGGACGCCAGAGCGAAAATGAAAATGACACTTGGGACAAACCAAGGGGCCACTGGCATCCCACCAAGCCTCAAGACGCAGGGCATTTCAAAGGCTATTTCCTGACAGGACTGCTGAAGCCTATCTTGGAAATCACCTTTTCCCACCCCGCGTTTACCGATCCGCAAGTCCGGTCTAAAAACCATGGACCAAGCAGGACAGGATCGCTAGCTGTCACCGACAAATGGCTAAAGGCGGCTCCGAGGCTTCAGCGTAGAGGCTGACTACCGGAGATGTCCGAAATGCCCCAGTCGCCAGACGCAGGCCACTGTGATGCAGTATCCAACATCTGGAGAGTTGAGGGGGGGGGGGGGATTGAGGCTTAATGGCGCGTCGACAGCTCGGTCATTAGCGCCAACCTCGGTCACAGTGCAGTGGTCCTGGAGAGTCGAGTCACTAGCCGAACCATAGCCCATGCATGCATAATCAAGTTTGCTGCGGACAAGGGCTCGGTAGAGGCACAACATTGCAGTGCCATCAGCACCCCATGCAGTGCCCGACAGAACCCGCAAGATATTAAGGCCACGCAAAGCCTTGTCTTTACGTTAGCGCAAGTGTAAAAGCCAGAATATCCAGGAATCGAACACCAGACCCAGGAAACGTGCCTGAGGGACAACAGGAATCTGTGCCCGTCCCAAGTATAGGCAAGGATCTGGGTGCAGTGTTCGTTGGCGGAAAAAGTGGACACACACCGTTTTGTCTGGAGAAAACCGGCAACCATTACTGACTACCCAGCTCTGGACTTTGTTAATTGCCAGCTGTAGCTGCCGCTTGCAGGTCTGATACGAGCCGCCCAAAGTGCAAGCCGCTGTAGTCATCAACAAACAATAACAGGGGAACAGCAACTTGCTGAGCAATGGGATTGATCCCAATAGCAAACAGGAAGTCACTGAGAACGCCTTCTTGAGGCACACCATTCTCCAAAACATATGGGCGGGAAAGAGTCATCCCGACATGAACGCCCCAAAAGGAAAGCCGAAAGGAACAGCGGCATCTGTCCCCTCAAGCTACAGTCGTAGATACTACGGAAAATCCCAAAACGCCATGTTGTATCGTAAGTCTGAACCAGATGTTGACGCAGGCGAAAAGCCTCCCTCACATCTGATTCATCGATCTGATAGATGGCTGACCGTGAACGTCGAAAGCCACAATGGGAAGCAGATAAGAATCCCCGTGATTCCAGCATCCAGACCAACCTCTCACTGACAATCCATTCCATAAGTTTACAGACACCGCTAGTCAGAGCAATTGGGTGATAACTGGAAGGTGACGTTGGGTCTTTGCCTGGTTTTACAATCGGGATAACCACTGCAGTCTTCCACGCAGCTGGAATAGAGCCCTCCTCCCACACACAGTTGAACATCTCCCGCAAGAGCGGCTGGGAGGCAAGAGGCAGATGTTTGAACAGTTAATAGTGAATATCATCAGGCCCTGGAGCGGAGTCGTGTGACCTGGACAAAGCTGAAACAAATTCCAGCCTGGTTAACGGTAGATTGTGCTCCTCTAACCTGTCGGAGCGAAAGTCTAAGAGTGTGAGCCTCTCTATGCTTAATCCCGAGGAAACCAGGATGATAATGGTTATCACTCGAGACCCGCGCAAAGGCAGATGCAAGAAAATCAGCAATGTCCGACACAGAAGAGATCATGGCATTCGCTACCCTTAACTGTGACACAGGGGATGGCACGTTCCTCCCCGAGATTTGGTGCACCTTCCTCCACACTTGCTGAGAAGGTGTGGAGCGCGTGATCTAAGAAATATACACCGACCACGAAGGACGCCTAGCCCCACGGATGACATACCTGACACGGGCACGGCAGCGGTAAAGGCCACAAAGTTGTCAGTAGTAGGGCTCACTGTAAATTGTTTTTTGAGTCGCCTTGCATACAAATAAAGAGAAACTAAGCCCTTTTTTGTTACACTGATGTGAACTTGTTTTAAACAAACTTTATGAACAAACCACACGCATTAGAGTTCGTCTGATCCTGATATACATAACTGATTCTGTTGGGATATCTCTTTTTATGTTTGGAAAATAAATTACAGCAAAACGAAGGCACGGCAAGTCGAGAATTTGACATTTTTTTTTCTAATATACAGTTTTCATTTGGTTTAAATTTTGTTTTATGTGTAAGTCACTCTTAAATTTTTAAAAAACTTTTCCAAACACAGTATTTCGTAGGCAAAAGTGGAGGCAGTAGAAAGCTTCGACATGATTACCATTAACACTGAATCTTGACATTTTTTCCCCAATTCTTTTCTAGGTAACTATCTCTTACCCTAACAGTGGGACTCGGACTTACACAGTGAAGCCAGAATTCAAGTATGTAGTAGTGAATGCCACTAAAGGTAATGCAGCATCTGCTGTTGGAGCGTTGTTTAATGAACCCTCACTGGCTGATGCCGTATTCAATGAAGTAAACAAATGCATTCAACAAAAAGCCTATAGGTTTTGCAGCAAAGAAAAAGCTTCCATACTGAGAAACAATGACCCTTGCCGAGTTTTCATTTTCTAAGATGGAAAAGGAATTGCGGGAAAAAGCACATCGACTGTTTAATGTTTTGCTTTCTGCTACAGAAAACCCCGACCACAAATTTCTGCATCAGCTGATAAATTACGGCGCAAATGCCTTTTTAACAAAGGCGTTGAAGTTTGCAACAATTTCAATGCTGCTAAAAGGATGCTCGCGAATTGTGAGGTGCTGTTTATGTAAGTTGTTTTGCTACTAGAAGCAACCGAAAGTAAGATAGGTGAGTTTAAGGTGCTGAAATATCTTAAACATCTTAAAATTTTGCATCCATTTTTAAGTCTTTCTTTAAGGTGCCTAAAGCATCTTAGTTTATGATGCTTTGATATCTTTCTTTAAGATGTTTATTTTTTGCAGTGAAGTTAATAGATTGTTGACTGGTTTACTGAGGACGATGATCGTCACAATGCCACCCTTATCTTTGAGCTTTCCGGACGGATATTAGATGGGCTTTGGGTGAGTTTTAAGGTGAAACACCATTTACGCGAGACCAAGCA
>JAHWFP010073749.1:5571-19993 GCA_023313725.1 Lithobius niger | reverse complement strand
CTCCTCATCTGGACATCTGAGTCTTTAACAGTTAACTGGAAAATACTTCAAAAAAATTGTACTGGAGTATACTAGAAAAAAATATAGTCCTATGATGTACGGACCCTGAAGTTTGTATCGGACTTAACTTTTGTTTTGCAGAAATCACAACTGGCACCTCCATAATAACTGGGACTCCCATTTCATCAATGCCCCTGACTCTCCATTAGAGTCCGGCCACTGAAAGAATGACTCGGCGTTCGTCGAATATCGCGCTTTTTTGCCAGTAGGATAGGTGCACCTTGCCAACAGCGAGTTCAATCGAGCCCAGACATGGCGTCGAATTTGACTCCGTTAGCGAAGCGCGGTAAAACTTAACACAGTCAAGCTCTGGAGATGTTTAAAACGTCGTCTAGTATTTCGAATCCAGGGTGAGTGAATTTGGAGAGTATAGAACTAACACGCAATCCAGAATGTGTGCAGTGGCTGCTACTGGAGTGTTGTAACGTTTTGCTAAATTGCTACACGTCTCATGCAACGCGCGTTAAGCCTATAGCATAGATTAGAAAGTTAACTAAATATACCGTCTTACTTCTTCCTGTCCTACGCGGAGCTCTGGTGGTAGTTGCGGCTACTAATACATCTGCTAATGCTTTTGCCTTCGAAGCAGCAGAAGGCAAAGCATTAGCAGAGATGTTAGTAGCCGCAACTACCGCCAGAGCTCCGCGTAGGACGGGAAGAAGTAAGACGGTATATCTAGTTAACTTTCTAATCTATGCCTATAGCTTTTCCGGACAAGTGATGTAGAGACGCCGGGGGGAAAAAAAGGCCGCGTCTATCACCCATTTCGCAACTCAATTTTTTCGACACGTCAATAAGACGTATTATTGTAGACATGCGTACAAATAAACAACTCCCTATTCTTAAGAAAGTGTCGGCAGAGCAAAGGTATGCTTGGGGTTTGCTGGAAAAAAGATAGCCGTCTTGTTAGAAGTCTTGGTAAATAAAAACAAAAATCCATTGTGCTCTTATTTGTGTTATTTCCCAGCTGCTGATTACACTGTAGTACAAACTAAATTGACAAATTGGCATGAGGATTGGTGGGGGGGGGGGGGTGGCGAAGCGCACCTAGTTTTCCATATTTTTATGGTAGTAATCGGCGCTATACAGCAGTTAAAGTAAGGGGCGGTGATAAAGAAAACGCGGGATAACGATGCACCGATTCCTTGTTTCGTGCTACGATTCAAAATGTTTGTCAACAGAGCAAATCATTGAAAGAAGATACGTGCAACACTACAGAGTTAACATCTGGATACAAGAAATCTCACGAAATGATCGGGGAGTGGACAAAACAGATGTTGATTTACAGCTCCACTTTGTTCTACGTATGTAAACAAACGAGGGGTCAACGAGAGAGTCAATGTATTTGTTTTCCCCGTTTATCTAGGATTTGCACACGTTTCAAGGTAACACGTGTAAATTTATTGTAAACTATTTTCAACTCGCCAGGCTTTTGTTATCGAAAGTAATAGAACACTGCCGAAATCACGAGACGGCAACGGCCGATTTAACAGTTGCCGTACGCAGTCCAACAGTTTTTCGTGTTAGGTATACTATATAGTATGCTTATTTTAGACATGTGGAGCTCGTCTTATTCTTCATTTGTCTTATTTTACTTTACTTATTTAAATTTTACTTATTTAATAAAAAAAATTAAAGGGATTTAAATTAATATTTCACTATTATTTTGTTTGTTTGGATTTTGGGCAGCTGAATTTGGATGGTTTGCCTGCGTAACTTGTTGTTGCCTGGCAACCATAGGGGAGGATGAATGATGCTTTAAGCGAGAGCGACGTTTATATTTTCAGTAACGAACCTTTACATCGTTTTTAAAAGTACTTCTAGTGGAACAAACATTTTCTCACTTCACTATGTTATGAGAGGAACCACAAATTATCTTTCTTTACTGCTAAAATTATTGTATGTGTTGACGTAGCCATAACAACGTCTCAAAACGATCATTCCAATTGAATTCATTGCTAATGCACGGACTACCTCGATCCGATCGTGTACGTAGCGCTGCCAAACCATGGAAGAATCCTTGGTAACGGGTAATAAATGGCCAAGAGTGCACCTTGCATGCACGTAAAACAAGCAAGCGAGGTCACGACTTAAACAATCGATGATAACACCAAGTCATTCTCTTAGTGGCCCTACTATAGCACTGTGTCTATCGCCAAGTACCAGTCCATTAGACATCTCTCATATAAATCTACCCAGACTTTCTCCTAGAAATTCACCAAGAAGCTCAGTATTAAAGTCGGCCCCTGGCCCAGTGTATTAAAAACACAGACTCCACTTTCACAAATCATTATACTCTGGGAGAAAAAATCCAAACACTTTGATGAAGGCATGCAGGCCAAAAGGCAGCAGACAGGAAGCTGATGATTCGCATGATTTGTGATGAAATTGCAAGTAATGACAAGCACCCATACCCAAAAGAATTGGAAGATGTTGCCAGACAGCTCGTCTTGAAATATCCGAAAGCCTGTCAAGACAAGCTGATGGGCAACAAAGTAGGAAACGGCATCGCATCTCTCTACAAGCAACTTCGAGTCAATATAGAGTCGATTATCTGACCGACTAAATAAGATTTCACCCCTGAGAGCACAACTTAAAAAGGCACAAAGAAAGAATAGAGCTGAAGAGTGTGCAGTCAAGAAGCAAGATGAAGGTGCGAAAAGTGCAGGGACTTATGCATAATTATACTAGCTGTAGCGAACGTATAACTTCTTTGAGACCATCGTAAAGTTGTAGTGCTCATAACCCCCAGAAGTTGAGGCATCTCTGGAAGTGCTCTAGAAAAGTAGGTTTCGACGAAGCAAACCCCTACTTCTTTGCCCAATACAGGGGAAGAAGGCATATAATAAGAGGTTAAGACTGCTTAAGGAACGTGAATTTAGTTGACATTGATTTCCCACAGTTAGTAAAGGGCACTCTTGTTGCGAAATTCATTGCAACAGTTACCCAAATTCTTAGTTCGGAAGTGGTAGAAGTGCATTAGCTAGCACACCATTTAGGGCATGAATCAACAATTCACAGAGAATTTTATAGATAACACGAATCTACAACGGAGTTGGCCAAAGTAAGTAAATTGCTTCTGGCAACAAAGACCGGAAATTTATGCCAGTGGGTAGGATATCACTCCAAGAGGTAACAGTCAGACTTGATAATCTCACTGAAGATCTCTACAATCCTACAACAAATGCATGCAACTGAGGAAAAAAACACAGGACTATTTAAAGTATGCCTCATGAAAGCAACTCTCCAGAGCGCAACAAGGAGGACCAAGAATATGACGAAGGACACAAATGAAAGACTACTGCTAATCAGACGTAATAGCAGTTTCACACAGTACTGGTACAGCACTCGCTAATGTTTTGTAAATTTAATTGTTTTCTATTCAACGTTGAAAATGCCTACACAGCAAATAAGCTAAATGCATAGCTACACTGGGGCACTTCCCCCCCCCCCCTCCATTGAAAATGCTCTTTCATGAACTCTAAATTGCCCTTTTATTTCTACCTGAACAATGAAACGGTTAACACAGCAGTAAATAAAGGTACTGAAAATCTTGTGCGCAATTTTCCCCCTTTTTTAAAATCTGAATTACAAATTTTGTATTAAGTTGAGGGGGGGGAGAGTTTCATTAAGGATTAATTTATTTTACTTTTCATAGTTTTTTTTAACGAAGAAAGCACTTCATGTGCAGAACAAGTATTTATTTTTTTTGGGGGGGGGGGGGATTTGTCTTTATGCTGTGCCGATGGCTAGTATGTCCGTAGTATGTTAAACCCATTGACACATTGTGCAGAAACCTTAACTGTTTCTGAAAAAATAACTTCAACCGTGTATCAAACTTATCAACTACAGTGCCAATTCGTATTGCACTTCCAGTACATAAGCAGCAGTCATTTTTTTTTTAAACCTTGTTTACAAAAATAAAAGTCTTGTTTACAAAGTGGTGAATCTCTTGAACAATATCTTCGTTAGTGACAACTTCGAAAAATCTCCGGGCTGTTTCCATATTGCTCTAAACTTAATGTTTTGTCATATTGTCGCAGCGCAGTGGATTTCCAGACTGAACTATCTAGTCCTCCAGGAATCACCTGTGGTGTCCAAGTAGCATCAATTTTAACAGATTTGTTAGACTGCATCAAAACCATGGACACTCTTCTTTAGACACTTTTATGCGTTAATATTGTGTTCTTTTTTAGTTCAGCACAAACTTGAAAAACAAATTATGTTTAGAGTACATTCACAATCGAAGCATGATGTCGACCGCTGGTATTATACCTTAAAATCAGAAAGCAATGGAGCAAAAATGAGCGGTAGTATCTTTTGGATGTCTCTTAACAACGTGTTAATGCCAAGCATTACCTACCACACAATTAAGTGTGTAAACTTGTTACATTGCGTTGGTAAGAAAAGAAAGAGCAACTAATTGATTTTCTGCCTTAGAGTATAAAGTCCTAGCTGCATTGTACTGCTAGAAACTCCCATTTCAGAAGAAATTGATGTAATAATTTCCAATAAAAGGCATAATGATATATGAAAAGTTTGTCTCTTATAAACCTAATTTATGGTAGGAAAAGAGGGAGGGAGATTGAGGCTTAATGTCGCGTCGACAACGTGGTCATTAGTGCCAATAATAAGAAGTGTGGTAGGAAGGGGAGTACCGCAATGGAGAAAAGATTGTAAATTATAGCATTTCAATTTAACAAGGAAAACTGGAATTTAATAAATTTCAGTTTGTTAGCACTTTATCGGATTTCACGGTGATTTCGTACAAGTTAAAAGATGTTCTTATATTTTAGTTTCTCTTATCCATTATAGGCAGACTAGAAATGGACTGAATTGATAGCAAATTCTGGGAGTTAGTGGAGTTGTTTGAGACTAACAAACGCAACAGCAAAAAAAACTTGTATTTCAATATTTACGAGAAAATATAATGGGGACTTTAAAGTAGGTTTAAAGAAAATTATTTCGAAATTGTCATTATGAAGTATGTCTGCCACTCTGCCCATTTATCTACCACTTTGCCAGTCTACCTCGCAGATGCAAAGACCCAACAAGAAAGGTGGGGGGGGGGGATGAGGCTTAATAGCGCGTCGACAGCTTGGTCATTAGCGCCAACCTCAGTCACAGTGCAGTGGTCTGGATTGCCACTGCACCACACATTACAGAGATATTATTCAAACCCCTAATCTAAATCTTGGTATACATCTGTACCTCCTGCAAAAATTGAAAAACACTGGACAGGAGGACAGACTTATCGCCCAATTGACGCGCAACGTCATGCGGAAGATGGAAACGACGACGAACACCATTAAGATGGCGACAATCAACAAGTAAGTGCCGGACCGTAAGTGGCCGTCGACACCAAGAGCATTCAGGAGGGTCAACCTCCCGCAAAAGGAAACAGTGAGTAAGTCGGGTGTGACCAATTCGCAAACGGGCCAACACAACCTCCTCACGGCGACTGCGGCGACACGCCGAGTGCCACTCCTCGACAGTGCCTTTAATGGCCTTTAGCGGCGGCTGAGGGGTACACACCATACAAATCAAGGTTAAAAAGTCTTATAAGCATATGTCCGGAAATGATTCCCAAGGGCACTGTGGTCCCTCGAAGGTGGCCCGTAAAACCCCATCCTAACCTAATATCTCGAAAACCATTTGAACCACAGCATAAGCCTTAGTATATGAAGTAATAGTAAGAACAGCAATTATTCCACTGTACTAGCAGATTAATTACACCTTGGGAGGAGCAAAAGTGGGGGCGGGGGTGTGTGCGGCGTCTTTTTCAAGTTGTATACCAGAAATGCATTCTCCAGAAAGAGGTACACAAAACGACCCGCTTTTGGAAAACCCGTACAGGACCAACTGGTTTCAAGAAAAATGGATTGACAGAAAAAACACTGCATGGTTCAATTTGAACGAACAATCCAAAGGAACCGGTTGACCTTCAAGTCTGAGTTTACCTGTTTTGAGGTCATTGAGTGATTACGTTCCAAGTCATTCAAGTCTGGGGTTATCGGCTTTGAGTTCCTTGCATGATTTCCGTGCGAAAATATGAGTTTACTGATTTTGAGTTCCTCGTGATTCAAGTGCTAGTCATTCAAGTCAGAGTTTTTTTGTTGTCATTTCTTTGTGTGATTTAAGTTCATACTATAATGCCTGCATAAGTAACTCGGGCCACACGTCTTCGGGATCATCAGGCTGCCAATCTTTATGGCATTCTGATTCGAGTGGCAACGCTGCTCGAAATGACCAAAGCAATTCTTTAGGTTAGTAGGATCTCCTGTGTAAACCATAATATAATTTTGGAAGTTTATAATTGAGCTAAATTTTCTGTTAAAATTGTTATTTAGAGGTTCAACGTCAAACCACTAGAGCGCTTCAAGAACTGCGGCAGTGTCCATGTTGGCGGAAAACGTGCATACCATCATGCAACATGTGTCAGGACAAAACGAGGTAGAGGAAATACCTGAAGATTTTCTCGACCTGCCCGTTTCAACTATGGCTCAATTAGAAGAGTTAGAGCAAACCTGCTGTGCTAACAGAGAGGCATACAATAAGTTGGTAAGTTTTAATATCTTGACTACTTCCATTAAAATTGTCACGTTATATTAATTTATTATTGCATTACTGTAATGCTGCGCTGAAACCCTACCCGACCAGTACTACTTCATTATTGGGGAAATACTGGAAGCTGCATATATGGAGTACAAGTAATATAATGTTCAAATGTCCCTATTTTTCAAATTGTGTGTATTGAATTACACTGTGGCGCATGCTGAGAGTTTTGAGTTGCATGGAAAACCCTCTTCGGGTATTTGAGAAGGATCATTTTTTATATTTCTTTCCCTTAAAATCAACAGGAGAATGGAGCCCCATACAAGCAGCAGTTTCTGCTTTTGATTTGCTGAAGCCATTCCGGTTTTGAGTTTAATTTGAATTGTCAATGGCATTTTGGATTGGCTATCCACTGTAACTTTTGTATTGTGGAAACTTAAAATTTTTATTTAAAAAAGATTTTGTCTTGGTAATGGTCAGTGCATTGCTTATAAAGGAGCCAGGCTCCATATTGATTGGTGAGGAGACCCAAACACCAAAAATCAAAAACTTTGGGATTTTTATTGAACTCTACATCGTCCCAGGACTTTGCTTCAAAACATCAGCGGCCGATAGGCCTAATCTACTAAAAACGGATACTGTTTCTTCTGTCACTCTTCAACCAATAGACCATTTCGACTGCAGTTTTCCCTAAACTCAAGTTTATGGTCTTCTCTTCAACTCTGTGTAAACGGAACTGCAATAGCTGCAGCCATTGTTTTTAAAAGAACAAAACGTCGCCGCTACCGGACACCACTTCCTGTCGACCATTGGACAACCACAATCTTGTTAATAAACATTTTTTTATGAGGCATAATGCCGCCAAGCTTAGTTTGTGCTAGGGGGACGTTCTGCCCCACATATATGTAGTTGCTTGTAAAATTTTATTGTTTGAATCCGTCAATGCTGTGTTTTAAATTGCGCAATTAATTAGGAGTTTTGCCGAATTGCCACTCCACTGGACACCTTCTAAAGTAGCTTCTCTTTTAAATTAAAATGCATTCTAGCATTACCTGGTTGTATATAAACCTAGATTCATGGTTAATCAAGAATATTTAGTCCAATCTTTTTATTAAAATTTAGCTACCTTAGCCGGCCTGACTTAGGAACTAAAAAATCGATGTTCCAAATTTTTATGTTTTTAGTTAACGATTTTTGGCCTCCTCTCCGACCATCCAGTGACTTTCTACAATTAAAAAGGCTTTCCTCCTTCAATAGTAGTGATGCATAACATCGATGTTTATCTGGGCTTTAATTCAAGACCATCCTTCTATTAATCTGTTGAAAACTAAAATAGTTATGGTCAAAACCAATCTACAATCTTGAAATCCGTATCCATCAATTCCATCAAAGCCTTCCAGAATTGACTCGCACTAAACGGTCCTGGATTCATCCACTCAGGGCTCAGCCCCTCTAACCAATCAGAGACCCCCCCCCCCCACCCCACAGCTTAACCATAGCATAGCATAGTTAGCATAGCTCACGACAAAGCCAACAGTCACTATCGTCGGTTGGGCAGATGGAGAGGTCTCTTTGCCGCATGTTGCCAGGTTGGGCAAAGGTAGTAGTTTTCTTCAAAATAAGCTAGTTTAAACTTAAACGTATTTTTTTTAGGCTCTCAATTCTAAATTAAATAGGAACTTTAACTTTAAATTTGACAGTTGTCTTTGAAATTTATGGGGACATAGGTTTTCGCCCTTTTAGAATCTAGTCTCCCCATAAACTTAAGGGTTTAAGGTCCCCTTCCTAAAACCCAGCTTCATGTTTATTTTAAATGGATTTTTAATTTAAACCCTTACTTCACTGAAGTTTTACTGCAGTCGTTACTGAAGCTTGTCCTCCTACGGTGGAACCCTAACGTTACTTAAAACTGTGGAAGCTGTAATAATTTAGAGTTCTGGATTGAACAAACCTAATTTCTATTCGAAATTATTTTACTGTAAACAACAAGTGTTTGCTTTGAACGAAAACCGAATTCATATAATTCCTTGATATTTTTATTTTTTTAATAAGATTTAAACTGTAACTTCTTTAAACTTGTAATGAAACTAATGTAACCGTTTTATTTTTGCTTGCCATATAAAAACCAAGAGTTTTTTTTTTTATTTAACCTGAGTTTCTGATTATTAGCTAGAGTTAAGATAAACTATTTTAGACTCCAGTAGCTAGTAAATAAGCCCCACCATGGTGGCAGTGAATACCAGTATTTAATTTACTTTAAACCTTCTTAGCCTAGGCTTCTGACTCTCTATTCCTCAAACGGTTATAGAACGAGCTATGTTAGTTGAAAAAAAAGTCTAACATCGCAACCGAAAGTATTTTAAACCTCCGCAACTATATACCAGATGTCGGTCAATGTTACAAGCACCCCCCGTCGAAGCATCCGCCGTTTCAACTGCTATGCTAATTCATTGTATAGTAGGGATGTGCGATACTTGAAAATGTCGAACCAAGAGTTCGCAACTTATACTCGAATCCAGTGAAAATGCGATAACTTCGCAAGTTTTTGACCGATTTTAACGTTCCAAGTATACCAATTCATGGTCTCAACGAGAGCTTTCTGGTGGTGCCCAATAAAAGTCACTAGCTCAAACCATTTTAAAGTTATATCCTTAAAACTGGAACACAAGTTGTACACGTTGACCCAGAGTCCATTAGCAGCATTTTAGTTATTATTACACTAAATAAGTGTCTTCACCATCTACTCAATACTCGATTCTCGTGTTGCAAACTCTGCTCGACTCAGAATTAAAATTGTTCTACTCGCACACCCCTATTGTATACAGTTCTGGTCCAGCAGTTCTACTACTTTTGTCATTCTATGTTAAAACAGGTCAATCATCTGAAAAGTGTTGGCGGGCAGTGGTTGTACGCATGTTTTTGAAGGCAATGACCAACAACGTGGCAAAAGAACTTCGCTGGATAGGCTTGAAGGGCAAGGCCAAGTTCCAAAGTATGGAGTTTTCTAGACCAATGTTTGGTTAAGAAATGCCGATTTTAAATATGACCTTTTGTTTGACTTCAAAATTGTCGGCTGTTGACAGCTACAAATTATTTGTCTACTACCGTATTTACTCAGTTAGCAGCCCCCCTCCCACCACCATATGAAATGTTGGCATTTTTTATTAATTTGTCCCCTGTTATAAGTGCATACCTAAAATATGCAAAATTAACACGTTAAAGCAAAAAAAGGCCCGTTTCTCTATAATAAGCCTAAACGTTTACCTACCGAACTTGGCAGCAGCAGTGATACAAATCACGTGAAAACCGAGTTGAAAATCGTAATTTTTCACTTTTCGCCATGTGTATCTTGTATAATTCATGATAACTTGTAGCTCGTTTCAAGATTTCAGTTTTAATTGTTAGTATCGTAATTTCAAATCAGCTTTTAATTAATAGCAGCCAATTACGTTCGGCGTTTGAGCGTCGCGTTTTTCTTCCTCCATGATCGCATATTCCGTTCTGGTCCAATTTCCTGTTCCTGCACAGATGATGATGAGAGCAGGGCACGTGGAGTCTTTAACCTATAAGCTGCTTTAGCGTGCGCTATACCAGTGGGGTTTTTCACGAACGAGCAGTGTGTACTGCTATTTGTGCACTGCTATTTAAACCGGCTAAAAAGCATGCAGTGTAAAGGGGGGGGGGGAGATGAGGCTTAATGGCGCGTCGACAGCTTGGTCATTAGCGCCAACCTCAGTCACAGTGCAGTGGTCCGGGTTGCCACTGCACCACACATTACAGAGATATTATTCAAACCCCAAATCTAAATCTTGCAGTGTAAAGGTAGTACACAGTACTAAAATGCAAAATATCTTCGATTACAAGATAATCAAATGTTTTGGAAGGCCAACAGCAGCTGGTAAACAGGTATGCACTAGTGACGTTTCTTACCTCCAGATAGAAGCACCCTCCACTCAAATACGCTAAGCGCCCGGCGCTTCTAACCTGGTAAATACGGTACAGTACTTCCAAAACGGGCAATAACCTTTCAGCTTCTTTCCTTTTGCCGCAATTTTTTGGGTGACTTTTTCACTTAACATCTTAGACCGAGAGAATCATCTTCAGCTTATACCTTTCAGAAAGTCGCCCAGAAATCACTTTACCATACTTGTTGGATCTGACTTTTGGTTACGGTTACGGTTGGCTAACTGTTATTCATAGCCAAGGATGCAGGCAGCATGATGAATCGTTCAGTCATTATTAATGCTAGTTTGGGTGTTTGTTCCTAGACTAGGTATTTCATTGTTTAAAAGTCACCCTAAATTAACTTAGCAGCATCATCTTAAAAGGCCAGACAAATCCACAGGGGGCTCGGCACAAAAAAAAAAAAAGAGTTTTGTGATAACAATCCAAATTGTATGGTGTTACTTTTTTCTGTTTTTTTCTTCTTTTGTGTGGGTTACTCTTTTTTAGAACATATTTGTTTAAAACGCTCATTCTCACAAAATGAATACAAATACTTCATATTCACGAATTTTTGACAGTCCTTAAAAGGAGTTGGAATACGCTTCCACTGTCTTCATCAGGCACTAGGCATAGGCTACGTGCCAGTCCGAATTCGAATTGCAGCGTGAGCAACGATGTAAATAGACCGGACTGGCACGTAGCCTATACCTAGCACCTGATGAAGATCCAACACCTATAAAGGACTGTCTAAAATTCCTGAATACAAAGTATTTGCTTTCATAGTAGCAAAAGAGTATTTCGTGTATTTAATACTCGTTTTTTGTGCTGAACCCCTGTGAGAAATCCATCTAAATCGACAAACATTTTTCTATTGCCGTCGATATACGTTACCTGTAAATTTAGCATTCTTGTTTCTCGAATGCATTTTTCCCTAGATTTAAAATTGTCTATTTATAGTCAGCTTCCTAACCCCAGTGAGCATGCGCACACCCCACCAATGTTAAGGGCTGTTAGGCAAAAATGGCCTTTCTCTAGGAGTTATGCTATGAACACGCTCGTTGTTTTTCCCAAACGAAAGAAGATGCATTGCTACGATGGTTAAGTCAAGGTAACGCTCAAATTCAAAAAAACACTCGGTACGGTATTTTGGAAATTTTCGATAGGCCTACTAGTCTGAGTGGCGTTATTTTCGGTCTCTCCTATCTTCTTCAGGCTTCCTTTCTTGTACTTGCTTCCGTTTTACATGGCAATGCGTGCTAGTGTTTTTGAAAATGCGTGGAAACCGACAATACAAGAAAGGAAGCCTGATGAAGACAGGAGAGACCGAAAATAACACCACTCGGACTATTAGGCCTATCGAAAATTCCCAAAATACCGTACTGAGTGGATTTTTGTTTTGAATTTGAGCGTTACGATTTTGAACATTCAAAGTAGACGATCGTTCATTTTTTTCGTTAAAGTCAAGGCCGCCCCGAAAGCGTCTCTTCGGGATGACTCTTCGGCTGCTTACCCTAATGTTATCATCTACCCGCCGTCTGTCTTCTAAACTCTGATTTACATCATTGTGGCAAACAACGTTTGAATCTGTGCTCTGGGTAGCCTAGGTCCTGGAATGCAAGATTCGAATATCGTTTACCATAATGATGTAGATCAGAGTTTTGAATTGTGTGTGCCTGCTGGCGAAAATTAGCAGAATACTGCAGGTCTTATTCGTTTTGAAAATTGAATTTTTGTGGGTGTAATTTTATACTTGAAATTATGTTATCACTTCCATCAAGGGTTGCAAAAACGTCTTTTCTATTGTGCCATGAAAATATCATTACCTTATTTATAGCATTCTCCTTATGTAGTGCAATTTAGAGATTAAAGTTCTTGAGTCGATCCGGCATCACCCTCTACGCATGCGCAGAACGCGCGACTGAGCCTGGACAGTGGATGCCCTGACCCTGAACTGAGATCGGCTGTTTGGATACCTGTTCCCTCCGCCCAAACTTCTTCGCCTGGCTCTCCACAAGATCGCTCGGTCCCAGGGCCTGTTCATTCTGATTACACCCAATTGGCTGTCCGCTACCTAGTTCCCGCTTCTAATCAGTCTTCTGGTTGACTTGCCCCGATATCTCCCAGCCACACCAAACCTGTCCCAACACGGGCACATCGGTCGCTGAGGTTACACGTTTGGCTACTATCATCCGATTACTTGAAGCAGCATACGGTCCTCCAGAACAGGCCTCCTGCGTTGCTTCCAAGGCAGTCTGATCATCCACCTACAAGATCTAAGACAGTTACTGGCGTCGATGGTTTCACTGGTGTCTCCAGCGACAAGTTAATCCTGTAGGTCACTCTTTACCCAGTTCCACCGCTTCCTGAACAACCTCTTCGATGAGGGCCTTCGTGGCTCCACCATTCTGGTCTACCGGTCGGCCCTTAATACAGTATTCCGTGTCGCAGGGCATGCGACACTCTTAGATTATTATCGTATAGCGGCGCTCGTCAAGTCCTTCTAGATTTAGCGACTGGTAGTCCTTGGGCCACAGAGCCCTATCGTTTCAGCGTGTAGAGAAAATTGTGTACCACCAGATCTTTAGCCTAGTTTGTAGAGCTATGTTGGCTGATTACAAAAATCTAATTATCTGGAAACAGAAGTTGTTTGTTTACGAATAGCTACAGAAATACGGTGGAACTCTTTTACAAACTGCGCATGAACTCAACACGTGGTGAACCTAGGCCTATTAGCCAATCAGCGATCCCGGAGAGCAAGCAGGTGCGACTTACTCCTCAAGGTCAGGCAAGACAGCTCCACAAATAGATGGCTGCACTCATGCCGAAACTATGCCACTGATGTTTTTAACGAACGTTCTTTTGATTTTTTGTCATGCTTTTGTTTATGCATGATAATATCAGAGAGCACACAGTCGGTGTAATGTGCGTTGTATATTGTGATTGTTAAGGAGAATATTTATGAAACAGTCGGGCGAATGACAACAGTCAGTAATGCTGCTTTGTTGGCAAAAAAAAAAAAAAAAGCCATAAAATATATAGCCTATAAAAAACGAAATCTTTTAAAATTACAATATTGCAGCCAAAAAATAAACTGTTTAACGGTTCTTATTCAGTCAATTAAAGTATCTCCTTGATTTTCATTTGCGTGGTGGTTGATTACTGAAATATATCAAAACGTCAACCCATGCAAGTCAAAGAATTATTGAAAGCAGCCATAAAACAGAGCGTATTGGTAATGACGTATTTTCACATTCAACACCATTCTAAAGCCCATAACTTTTTATTGGTGAAATTTGTTTCCTTGCACGTCATAAATTCATGCATAATGACCATTCTACATGCAGAAAATACAAAAATTAAACAGTGAGTAGGAGAGTCATTCTGAACGTCCAGATTGGAAAAGGTCAACCAGGTCACTCCCAAAACCAAGGTCAATTGTTAAACCAGATCAATTCCACAAAATTTACGTAATTATGCAATTGGAGGCTAAATAAAAAAAAAATTATCACGTTTGTAATTTTCATATGGTAGGGGCTTTTTTATCCGTGGTTTCCCCTCCCCCTACCCCAGTGCTTTTTTCTGACAGAGGCATCTATGCAGACGGCAGCTGAGACCGTCATT
Organism: Lithobius niger; assembly: GCA_023313725.1. NCBI lineage: Eukaryota > Metazoa > Arthropoda > Chilopoda > Lithobiomorpha > Lithobiidae > Lithobius > Lithobius niger. The sequence continues at coordinate 5,812 of JAHWFP010073749.1, read as the reverse complement.
TTGTGAACGACGAAGATTCTAGGCATGTAATTGAGTTCTGAAGATAATATTTACTCGGCCGAACGAGATGCTACAATATGTTAATTGATTTTCTATTTCCATCTTACACAGCAATTTGTGACTCCAACACTGAAAGAACCATAGATTAGAAAGTTAACTAGATGTACCGTCTTACTTCTTCCCGTCCTACGCGGAGCTCTGGCGGTAGTTGCGGCTACTAATACCTCTGCTAATGCTTTTG
>JAHWFP010073746.1:8278-78516 GCA_023313725.1 Lithobius niger | reverse complement strand
TTCAGCGATAAAAAAAAAAGAGGGGCTTCGGAGCTTCCACCATTACATGCCCCCACTGAAAGAATGTTGCATGGGTGGCTTGTCGCCTCCCATCAACATGCCTGAAAACAAAGATAAGTGCACGCAAGATACGCCCAATTGTGCTGCCAAGCCATGCAATTTAAGTACACAAGTAACTGTAAACAGTGCAAGGATTTCTTCCATTTACCTACATATCCGTATGTTTTGGAAATAAGAACTGGCAAAAGCCACTCGTCCTGTCTCTCGATCACGCTAAAATTTTAAAGATACACTTATTAAAAAAAAAACTTTGCCGGCTTTTTACTAGTTTTTGGGTGAAAGCTAAACTATGTAATTTGTTTTCAAGTTACACAAAAGAAAAATACACCAGTTTTACAAAAAATAATTTTTTGCAATCCACCCTGCACAAGTGGGATTTTCGCACACGCAACTTATTGAATTTAAGCAATCAAATTTACAAAGTCATGTTTTTTTTTTTGTACCATTTAACAATTAAATGAGGCCATCTTCTGTTCTGGTAATACGTCCCTAACAGTTCTGCTTTCCTCAAGTCCAGTCTTTTTATTATCCTGAGACTGCGATAGAAACCAACTGTCGCATTTCAAAAAACCTAGGCTTGCGTTAAGTGTCGGAGATTTGAATACTATGGGTACACAGAGAATGACCAGCTCTATTTAATGTTAAACAGATACCACTAAAATGGTTTAAGGTTACCAAATAACTTGAGTTGTACATAAAATGTTTTCACTGAAGGGTTTATAGGTTTTCCCCATAACTTAAAAGTACATAAAGGATACAACACTGGCGGGTTTTAACATAGTTTTTACCCACAACAAAATTAGAAAAAAACTTTTTTATATAAAAAAAAAGGGAAACAGTGCATTTCAGAAAAATGGGTTCTCTTAACTGAAACTGTAACGTTTAACAAATGTGCTAAACAAAATACCTACTTAAGGTGTCGGCGTTAAGGTGCAATTTGCCTGGTTTGTACCTCACGGAATACTCATAATCTTGCAATGACAAACTCCACCTTAGAAGTCTGGGATTTTTACAGGACATCTGTTTGAGCCAGTGCAATGGATTGTGATCTGACTCAATAATGAATTTAGTACCATAAATGTATGGACGAAGTTTGGCCACAGCCCAAACCAGACAAGCACACTCCTTTTCGGTGGTACCAAAATTCTGCTCTCTGGCAGTGAGTTTCCGGGAGACGTACAGACAAGGGTGCTCCTCACCACCAAAGTCCTGGGAAAGGACCACGCCCATGCCTCTGTCTGAACAGTCGCACTGGAGGATGAAAGTTAAAGAGAAATCAGGGGCCCTAAGTACAGGGTAAGACACTAAAGCTTCCTTTAAGGTGTCAAAAGCCACTTGTTTATTTTCGTCCCACAAAATGGGATCTGGAGCGTCTTTTTTGAGCGAATCTGTTAAGCTAGAGCAGATTTGTGAGTAGCCTTCTATGTAGTGCTGGTAGTAGCCTACTAGGCCTAAAAAGGAACGGACATCCTTTTTCGTCTGTGGTCGTGCAAACTTTTGCACGGCCAAGACCTTTACCTCCGACGGCGTTCGTGAACCGTTTCCGACCTCGTGGCCGAGAAAGGTGGCTTTGCTGCAAGCAACCTGCGATTTTTTGGCGTTAACCGTGAGCCCAGCCTTCTTGACAGCAGACAAAAACAAATAAATGTTATTTAAATGTTGGTCCCATGTTTCAGAACCAACGGCAGTGTCATCCTGAAAAGGGGTGACAAATTCTTCCATGCCTCTAGTCACACCGTCCATGAGCTTTTGGAAGCAAAATGGCGCATTTTTCATGCCCATATTCATCATTAAAGGTGCATATTTTCCCATGGGTGTTGTGATTGTGGCAGCTTGAGAAGCTTCAGGGGTAAGCCTGACTTGCCAGAAACCTCTGTTTAAATCAAAGATTGAAATAAACTTCCAGCGTGCGGCACGCTCTATGCACTCTTCAATATTAGGGATCGGATAATCCATCGTGACTGTGTTATTATTTAACTCGCGGTAGTCAGCTACCGGTCGTGGACTAGCATCCTCTTTTTGGACAATTATCATGGGGCTACCATGAGGAGAGTCCGTCTCAACAATCAGACCCAAATCAAGCATCCGCTTAATTTCTGTTACAATTAAATCGCGCTCAAACTTGGCGTGACGATAGTATTTGCAGGGCTTAACGTTTGAGTCAATGAGTGTAACGTCATGCGTGACGAGATTAGTACGACCAGGTAGGGTTGAAAACACACCGTCTACTTGATCAAAAACTTTAATCAAATCAGCCCTTTGTGATTTGTTTAAGTCGCCAGTCTTTTTAAAAAGAGCCATGGCTTCGTGACTTGACAAATGGCCGTCTCCGGCTTTGCCATCCCAAGTGAAATCTTTATGCACCAAGTCACGTTCGTCTGTCAAAACAAGATTGCTCGCGCCTTCCCGGGGAAAGTAGGGCTTAAGCAGGTTTACATGGTAAACAGTCTCTTTCTTTGAGCCATAGGATTTTTTTACCAAATAGTTGGTGTCTGAAATCCTCTTCAAAACTTCGCAAGGGCCGTCCCAAAAAATATCTAATTTATTGGGGCGTGAGGGCTTTAAGATGAGAACTTTATCACCTTCTTTAAACTTGCGCTCAGTGGCCTTAGCGTCGTAATAGTTTTTATTTTTTAGTTGCCCCTTTAGGACATTTTCCTGAGCTAACTCACGGGAATACTGGAATCGCTGTAACAAGTCTAAAATGTATTCTAAAACTGTCGGATGGACATCAGGTTCTACCCACTGACTCTTTATTAAGTCAAGCGGCCCTTTTATGTTCCTACCATAAACTAATTCCGAGGGTGTAAAACCCGTGCTCTCATGAGGAGCGGTTCGCAAGGCAAACATAGCCCCCGGCAAACAGCGTTCCCAGTCGTCAGGATGCTCATGACAGACAGAGCGAAGCACAGCCTTCAGCGTGCGATGCAGGCGTTCAACGCTGTTCGATTGCGGGTGATTAACGCTTGAGTTTATGCATTTAATTCCGCATTTCTCCAAAAATAACGTAGTCAATTCGGATATAAAAACAGATCCGAGGTCGGATTGCAAAAAATTGGGGAAGCCTAGGCGCGAAAAAATCTCCAATAAGGCATTTACAACTGACTGGCTGTTCGCCTCCATTAAAGGGACAGCTTCTGGAAACTTAGTGACTGGGTCTAGTAAGGATAGGATATACTTATAGCCAGCTTTGCTGGTAGGTTTTATGGGACCTACGATATCGACAATATAGCGATTAAAGGGCTCACCATCCATTGGGACTAATACCATGGGTGCTGTGAACTTCTGGCCAGTTTTGCCAGTCTTTTGACATGTAAGACATGTGTGAACATACATTTCTATGTCGCTAAACCAGTGAGGCCAGTAGAAATGGGTTAAGACTCGATCCTTTGTTTTTGATCGGCCAAGATGGCCAGCCCATGCATTTGCATGCGCAGTGTCTAACACCGATTCACGACACTCCTGGGGTAGCACTAGTTGCTTCTTGATAGGCAGCTTTCCCCGTGCTTGGAAGGGCTTACGAAAAAGAAGGCCTTTCTCGACAAAGAATTGTTTGTTATCATCTTGCTGATCGGATGGCAGTTTAGATGTTTCCCAACACTGTTTAAGTGTGGGGCAATTTTGCTGGAGCTTTGCAAACTCGGTTTTGTCCATACTAAGTAATTGCGAGAATTGGTTAGATTGGGGCCCTAACACTACATTATCCAATGGGTCTGGTTTGGGGCTAACAAAACCCTCCTTCACTGCTGGTGGAGTGGTCACACACGATGCCCTGTCGACATTAGAATCACTACTGTCTGAATCGGAATCGATCTCTCGATATTGTGGTTTAGAGATCGGTAGTTGCACATCATCTCGTGTCTGAGAACGAGTGATCACATTTACTAGAGGGGCTAACAAGGGTAAGCCTCTCTCTTCCAGAACTGTCTGGGAGGGCACTCCCAACAACATTTGAAAGTGGGGGCCCATGTGGTCAGTTACTAGAGCCTCGGTAGTCAAAGGCCCAAAGGGAGTTTGTACTTCGATCTGCGCAATGGCATGTGCAGTCGTTTGTTCAGTGAGCGAGTTGTGGCAATGAACATATTCGCCAGTAAATTGGTCAGGTCTTACCAAGTCACGAGAAATGACGTTGTCAGTGGAACCTGTGTCCCTTAAAACTAAACACTTTGTTCCATTCACTTTCCATTCGTGAATATGTTTGCTTAAAATTAATTCGGGGGGGCTACGACCCACAAAATTTACACTAGACTCCTTTGCTGACTGAGCTGCCTCGTGAGCTAGTCGGGCACGGCATTCTTTGAGCACGTGACCTTGCCTTTTGCAAAAATAGCAAGTGCCGTCGTTAGGCCTTTGCCTTCTAGGCCTATCAAAATCCTTGTTAGGATCTGTTGAGTTTGAAGTGGCAGAGTCCCCCCTAGTGGGATCTGCTGCTGCAGTGCTAGCCAGCTTAGCTGCAGTTCGATTGCCCCCACGGGCATTGCCATAGGCCTTGGAAGCCTGGCCGTTTGGCTGTGAGGATGTTTGCACCTTGCCATTTTTTTGAGCAGTCTCAACTGAGATCTGTTTATTGCGAGTTGTCCATTCATCGCAAAGTCTTGATGCTTCATCTAACGTGCCTAGTTTTTGCTGGTCCGGTAACCATTTTCGTAGGCCCACCGGACATGCCTTCAAAAACTGCTCCATTAAAATAACATTAACTAAGTTATTGTAATCTGAGTTAACCCCTGCTAACGACATCCATCGCGAAAATAATGTATGAAGTTCGAATGCAAATTCGTGGAACTGCATTTCTGGGTCCTTTTCTAAAGCTCTGAATTGCACCTGAACTGACTCCTTGGTTTGTACAAAACGTGCCAAAAGATGCGTTTTTACGACATCATAGTTATGCATATCTTCTGCTTTTAACTGTGAACAAACTTTGACTAAAATATCCCCCATTAGGGGCTGGAGTCCTACGACGAAGTCATTTTTAGAAATGCGTTGCGTTTCCATAGTTCGTTCAAACACCTTAAGAAAAGAATTGATTTCGGATTTCGGATTCCATTTGTTGATCAACCTAACAACATCAGCTATTTTTCCTGGCTTATCAACTGGTCTTGGTTGTTCGTTAACAGCTGGGAAAATAGGATTGGTACCTGTCAAACGAGCAAGTTCTAATTGTTTATCTACTAAAAGCATTTCTTGTGCTACCCTTTTTATTTCAAGCTCTTTAGCTTGTTTGTCTAACTCCTTAGCCTGTTGGCTAGTTTGGGAGTTTTGGCCTGCGAGCAAAATTTCGTGAGCTCTACTCCTGGCTGCTTCAGCCATGTCTTGCACCCGGCGGGCGTCTCCGCGTTGTGCTTCCATATCTCTAAGTCTTAATTCTTCTGCTTTAAGATCAGCTTCCCTTTCTTTTAACAGAAGCTGACGTTTGGCCATTGCTGCCGTTTCTCGTTTGTCTATAGCTGTTGCTAGTACGTCAGCCAATTCCTCTAAAGTAAATTTATTATCATTAAAGGCGATTTGTAGAATATCCTTAGTTTCGTGTCTTTTTTCTGACACGGAGAGGCCTAGCGTGTTGCAGGCTTTCTTTAAATCTCTATTCTGAAGATTTCGGATAACTTCGGCTAAAGTAGCCATTTTGCAAGTTACGTTATTTTCAAGTAAATAGTTTTAAATGAAAAAATAAATAAAAATTAATTCACAGTCGTGAATTTAATTCTCCGTGTTTAAACAGAGCAAGAATTTAATCTTTTCTCTAATAAACCAAAACCAGTTACATGTACGATAAAATACAACCAGAATTACCCTTTGCACTAGTGAATGAAATACCTAAATAAAAATAAATAGGCTAACTACACGGGGCTTGGCAACCTAGCATATCTCACGTACACTTACCCAGCACACTGGCTGTGCGTCCCACGAATCCAAACTTCCCACCGTAGATTGGATGCTGCAACTTATGAAACGTCCTTGTCTTGGAGCACTTCACTTGAGAACGTTCTTTAGAAAAAGGTGGTTCACTGCACTGAGTCTTTGGTTGTATTGTCCAAAAGCTGGAGCTCCACCTCCCATGGGGCTCTCTATGTATGATGAAAGCATCTACTTCTGCCTTCTGCAGGCTTGCCTGTTGTTTCACTATGGTGAAGTTGAGGCTCCTGCCTTCCGTCTCCGGGCGTCTGGCTGGATCGGGAACTGTTGAGCCTTATTTTTAACTGTAAGGCGGACGTCTGCTTCTCTGAAGCTGGGTGCAATCGTGGTGACGTGATTGCGGGCGTCTGGGATGCAGTTATTTTTACTGAACTGCGGACATCTCGAGTTTGAAGAATTATTCAAAGTTCGAAACTGGGTATGGTAGTATGGCACGGTAGGGCGATCCCACCGCTGCCACCAGTTTGTAGCGGCGCTAACTGCCTGTTCAAGGTGCTGTCAGTCTAGCACCGCCATCTGGTGTACACATCCGGCGTTATTAGAGTAGTGGAAGTGGCTGTTTTTACTTTTACGGAAAATTAGCCTGCTCTCTACGGTCCCGGTGTTGGGGGTAGGGAACTCTTATGCCTAGGCATCTAAAATATCACTACAATAATCTCATCTATCATGGCTGCCACCAGGTGGGATTTAATAGCGTTCCTGGTTTTAAAGGGCAGTTAAATTGACTAACCTTAAAACTAGCTATTAATCAAACGAAGTCGAAGTCGTTAAAAAAACTCTTGGTAGTTTTTAATAAAACATAGAATGCAAAAGTATTAACGGTTACATTGGCTTCAACTAGTTACAAAAAATTAAGTTCAGTGAACTTCAAAATAAAGCAAGGCAAATTAAAATAAACTTCAAGTGTTTACATTAAAACATCGGCGGTTTGCAAACAAGTTTTGTTTACATACTAATTTTGACAAGTCAAAGTTTTGTTTAGTTCAAATCCATGAACGTTTACTGTTTGTTCAAATCCATGAACGTTACTAGAAAAACAAATAGCTTTTAGTTTTTGTAGTAATCAATGCACCCTATCACCTGTAAGTATCAGAGTTCTATCTAGAAGGCCTAACTGCTTCAGTAATACCTTACGTGATTTTGGTGAAGTTTTAGATTAACCCATTTAGTTAAAATAAAAGAAAAAAATAATAGTAGCGCTGTGGCTAATATTAAAGTCGGGTTTTTTAGGAAGTGGTCCCCAAACACTTAAGTATGCAGAGAGGGTTGGTCAAGAATGCCGATGGCCTAACTCTCTACATATCACGAAAAATTGCCTAGTCCGATTTAAAGTTTAAACTATAAAATTTTGAATATCATTTCCAAAAAATTAAATTTTCAAACGTTAAACTAGTTTAAGTCCATAAACTACTACCTTCTGTTCTGCCCGGCATAGCAACAGTGGAGAGACATCCCGATCCCCTCAACGGGAGTAGCGACGGGCGGCAATTCGTCTTTGAGCGTGGCTCTCGACTAACGTAGCATGTTTGGTTATATAGGAGTAGATCGGATCCTGCTAGGCACCCCCACTCATGAAGCGCGGACCCCAGGGAATGCGATTTTAGTATTGCGAGTGTTGTGACGTCAGATGACGATGGTGCACATGTGGTCACATCTGGTCGGCAGAAGGTTGGGTCTGCCGCTAGGCAACGTGATTGACAGTTCACCGGAAGTTTCGCTCGGCTTGGACGATCAAGAGTAAGAAGCTGCTGTGAATGGCTAAGGGAACATTTTCTGAAGAATACTGCAACCTGATTGGCGAAGGGCCGTTCGGTATGGTAGAGCAGTGTTTGAACGCATGAGCGGCAACTGACGATGAAGCCAGCGCTGCTTTTAAGACTGGAACAATAGAAAGGCTTTCGAATGTCAACGGATTTTTCTCTAACTGTCGGTTATGTACAACTGAATCTATTTAAAAGAAGGATACTGTAGATTGAATTGCCGTTGGTCAGGGATCGTTGCTGAGATGCCAATAAATCGACGTGAATTATTAGTAATAAAAAAAAACATATTTACAAAAATTGCGTTTGCCAGAAGGTAGATCGTAGAATTAAATGCCGTTTATATAAAATAGTTTAAATATAAGCTAGTTGGTTTGCAAGTTAAAAATAATTATCCCTCATAAGCTGAAGCAGTTAAGCTAAAAGATGTTTGATGTTTTCATAACAAAATCGCTGCAACATGGCCACTACTACAACAAGGCAAAAAAAAGTCAGCAAGCAAAAGGTTTAAATGTTTCAATACATGTAATATGGTAGTGCAGTACCCCTAGCACACACTAATCTGTGGCTTTATGCCCAAGAAAAAAAATATTATGTTTATACAGTTGCACAAACGAAGTTACGTTGTCGGCAGTGACTTCCGGATGGTGAAACGTAGATGAAAGGGTCCATAATTAAATTCACAGTTCGGTTTTGTTTTTCAGCGATAAAAAAAAAAGAGGGGCTTCGGAGCTTCCACCATTACAGCGCCAACCCCGAGAGCTGACCTCCAAAAGGCTCTGTGGCACCATGAATGGGCACGAGTCAGAGCTATCCCGCCGCACCTGCTGGGATATTTACTGCAGATTCCAGGTCACATCCCTTTTCCGGAAGAATGTTCAGCACCAGTCGAGAGGATCTATTTAGACTGTCCTTCTGAAACGACAAATCTCGTTCCATAATGTGTAGACATTCACTGACTATTTGATATTCCCAAATTTCCCGAATTTCTCTGCAAGCCGCTGTTGATGCCGAGAATGCAATTACACGTGCGAAATTTGCACGTATGCTGTAACGTAAATTTGCTTCATCTTGGTCAAACTGGCACATTGTGGTTCTCATGAAAGTAGGCGTCTGTCGAATCCAGGTCTAGGCGCATCCTTTCTGGGGAATACTCGCCTCCGGGAAAGGTCGGTACCTTTACTTGAGGAGGAGTCCTTTTTTTTTTTTTTGAATGTTTAAAGGGGCATCCCTCTTCACCAATTTCTGGCATCCCGATTGAAAGTGTGTGTGACACCCACCAGAAAGTCAAGAGTTGCAGTTCCGTTTCTCGCGAAGGGACCAACCCTCTAGAATGTCAGTCTAGTTGTTGTCTCCACCTGGTTGTAGATTCTAAAACGCTTTCTTCCATGTCTCACCTCCACTCGCCGCAATCAAACCACCCCGTACGATCCAAGGTTTCTCAAAAGTTGCAATTGGCGATTTCAATTAACGCTTACCCTGGTCCCACAGCAAAAAAGTTGTCGGATATGGGAGGGGGGTTGAGGCTTAATGGCGCATCGACAGCTTGGTCATTAGCGCCAACCGTAGTCACAGTGCAGTGTCGCCCAGTGAACATGGTCCCATCGATATCCCGATGAGTGTCTTTTCGATAGCCAGTCTCTTTGCAAGTAGGGCAATGTGCCAGGTCGCCAACTGATGATTTTAATAGATAAAAGCAAGCTACACGACTTGAACCGGGGACCTTTCGTTCACCAGATCTCAAAGATCCCTCTAAGCCAAGCTGACCGACCCAACTCGCTAAATGGAATGGAGAGGGTTGCTTAGCTACATGAACACACGACAGAACTAAGTTCCTCCTGTAAACTGTATAAGTTCCTCCTATAAACTGTATATATATTTTTGGTGGGGGGGGGGGGTGTTTGAAAAATTGGGCATAGTGGCCCCGTGCGACCGCATCTAGCGGCCAACTCCCCAAAGGGGCTTATTTTCACCCCCCACTCAGCATATGGACCCAAGGAAGTGAAGACAGTCGAAGGAAAAGGGGGGGGGGGAGAACCCTACCTACTTCCCAACTTTACTAACCTCTTTACAGTGGCAGCTTGTAATTTGCATGAACAACGCTGAAATCTTGGCATATAGCGATCCTGGTTCGCCTGTATTTCGTGCAATGCCAACGCTAAAAAATTGGGCATAGTGGCCCCGTGCGACCGCATATAGCGGCCTGGTTCGCTTGCCTTTCGTGCATTGCCATCTTAGTCTCGCCATTCTTATAGTTCGACTAGATTGGGCGATCTCTGTCCTTGGCCATCACCGTTTCTGGGTGACTTAAGGTTAGGACGAGATATTTTCGTGCATTGCCATCTTAGTCTTGCCATTCTTATAGTTCGACTAGATTGGACGATCTCTGTCCTTGACCATCACCGTTTCTGGGTGACTTAAGGTTAGGACGAGATATTTTCGCACTAGGCTCATTTATAGCTTTACTGTAGGAAACGAAGCTATCTATAACTCGAGTTAAGATCAACACAAACAATTCTATCACCTTCACTTGACTTTAGTGTATTGTCATCTTAGTCTTGCCATTCTTATAGTTCGACTAGATTTGACAATCTCTGTCCTTGGCCATCACCGTTTCTGGGCAACTTAAGGTTAGGACGAGATATTTTCGCACTAGGCTTATTTATAAACGAAGCTAACTATCATTCAAATTAAGACCAGAACAAACTTAATTTTATCACCTAATTCAACTAGACTTAAATCTACATATACTTATTCGGCCCGAATCTGTCCCACTACGATCGACGCGATGCCTTTGTGGCTAACTGCTTTTCACAAATTCAAAACAAAAATTGAAGCAAGCTCAATTCGCTACAAGAAACGAAGTTAATTAACGAAGCCAAATCACCGTTGGGTGATTTTAGGGTAAGCTTTATCATTGAAAAAACAAAAACAAAAGTAAACACAACGTCGTCTAGTTAACAATAGGCTTATTGCCCGGCCCGCCAAATGCTTGTCCAGATCGCTGGCCAGTTCGCCACATGCATTGTCCGGTTCGCTGTCCAGTTCGCCATGTGCATTGTCCGGTTCGCAGCCGAAACGACAACAAACGTCACCTGGCCAAAAAGACGTTAAAACGAAATAGAGCAGTACTCACCGAATCCTCGAACGCAATCCCATTTCATTTGGTTGAAATAATTCCGAACGTTCGCATGCAACTTCATGGAAGTTACACTAAAAAACAACTTCACTCACAACACCAAAACGGTACTACCGTTCATCCTGGCCGTTAGCGGCCATTGTAGAGCAGGGAACACACACGTCTTTCCTCCACGTGTGCTCAAAAGCGAATGGGGATTTCCCCAGGAGGCAGGCGGCTGCAGCGGTGACGCTTGCAGCGCGCCTAGCGGGAAATGCGGGCAACTGGCGTTGAATTCAATAAATTTAAGAAATTTGATTGTTTGAGCATGGGAAAAGCCAAATTCAGCGAATTTAGCATGTATACTGGAGGTAAGTATTTTGCAGATAGTAAGAAACAGGCGTTTTTCGGTGGCGCTCGTTTACAGTTCAAACACAATAAAAAATATCACATTCAAAAATGGTTGTCATTATATGGACACATGGTTCAGTACCTTTCTCCTAAAACACAACTAAGTGTTTGGGCTTTATGCCCGAAAAATAAGAGTAATGAAAGTACATAAATACAGAGTTCAAATAATAGCAATGGCGGCCATGTTGAAGGTGCGAGGTGGTTTTGGGGTGATCTTCAAACGTGAATTACTGGTACTTCCTGGTGGAAAGTCCGGATTTGGGCTTCCCCAAGCATCTTATATTTGGGCAAACTATAGATGTTGAAAATTTGGAATGATTCTGTCCATTAACAAAAAAACGGCCAGATGTGCCTCGGTGAGGCATTTTGGATGCCTCAAGAAAAAAAAATTTCAATTTTCTTGAAAAACAGGCGTTTTTCGGTGGCGCTCGTTTACACCAGTGAAGTGGGTTGTGATCTGAATCTATGATAAATTTTGTCCCATAGATGTAGGGCCGTAACTTAGCAACAGACCAGATCAAACAAGCACACTCTTTCTCTGTCGTCCCGTAATTTTGCTCACGAGCTGTTAATTTACGTGAAACGTAAAGGCAGGGGGGTTCATCTTCACCAAATTGTTGGGACAACACGCAGCCCATGCCACGGTCGGAACAATCGCATTGGAGGATGAAAGTCTGGCTGAAATCGGTAGCTCTTAGGACGGGAAACATCACTAAGGCAGTCTTCAAAGTTTCAAAGGCAGTTTGCTTTGAATCATCCCATAAGAAGGGATCGGGTGCATCCTTTTTCAGAGAGTCTGTAAGGCTTGCACAGATTTCGGAATAGTGGGGAATGTAGCGCTGGTAATAACCAACCAAACCAAGGAAGGAACGGACATCTTTCTTAGTTTGTGGCCGCACGAATTTTTGGACAGCCAAAACCTTCACTTCTGAAGGAGTGCGAGTTCCATTACCCACCTCGTGACCAAGAAAAGCCACCGGAAAACGCCTGTTTTTCAAAAATTTGAAATTTTTTTTCTTCAGGCACCAAATGCCTCGCCGAGGCATATTTGGCCGTTTTCGCAATAATGGTCCGATTTCCACAAACTCTTCAACGTTTAATAGCCTGTTTAAATACAAGACTCTTGGGGAAGCCCAAATCCGGACTTTCCACCAGGAAGAACCATAAAACTACGTTTGAAGATCACCTCAAACTCACCACATCGCACTTTCGTCATGGCCGCCATTATGAAACTCTGTACTTTTATATTTGTATTTTATCCTTTTCTTTTAGGGCAAAAAGCCCGAACAAGACTAGCTTAGTGTATTGTAACAGGATTTATACAGACAACCAATTTGAAGTGTGACATTTTTTATTGTGTTTGGTCGGCCGCAATCTATATGAAAAATGTCCACAACGATCGAATTTTAACTTTAAAATTTTAAACGTTAAATGTTCTCTGTAACTTAATGCGTTATAGCATTCAACTAGCTAGTTTATTTAACCGCATTTATACTTTATTTATATTCTTTTACCCACAGAAACGCTACCATATATCCAAACGTATAAACGCATTACGACCTGGCATTCTACCGGACACGAACTTTTCAGTGTATATATGTTTATTTTAGTTCTCCTCCGACCTGACTGAGACCTACCGAAATCTGCAAATAGCTTGATCTACTATTAAACACTAAAAGAATTCTTAAAAAGATCTGTTCAAACCAAATCCGAAAGTCAAACTGTGCAAAAACTTCGAATTACCCAATTTTGCCCCCCTCCCCAGCCAAAACTAGTTGTGGTGTTTAACACTGCAGTTTACCGTTAAAGCTTGTTTAATTTAATAGTAATGTTCTATGCATTACCCAAAGCCAAGTAATAAGCTTTAACAAGAGCCAAATCACGTTGCAATCATGTAAATATTGAATCCGTAGCCAATAATTCAAAATAAAGGCCTATTTCCGAAAGGTCAATTGAGTAAAACTCAAAACAGGCCTTTCTTTTCCGTTTTACATGTCCCTATTCCTTCAAACGGCTCTGCACCCAGTTCCTTTGTTCAACCGTCTTCTCCTCCCACTTTCCATTGTTCTCGAGGCCCTCAGCCAATCAGACCCCCGCAGATATCCTCGACGTCCGCGCTTTCCCCCCTCTCCAGCATAAAACCCCCCCCAGCCCAAAGCATCCACAGCACAGCTCACAGATCTCAAGCTAGAGACCGGTCACGCCAGTCGGGAGTGGAGACGCCATGTCCGGAGAATGCCATGCCGGGCACGATGGTAGTGGTTCGTATGTTATAGTTTAGCTTTTGAAAGTTCAGTTTAGGACCCCCATATTCTAAATTTTAGTTTAAAACTTAACTTAACTCTCTAGCTAGAGAATATTATGGTGGAGACGCCTGTAGCGGCATCTTAGGTTTCCTCTCCCCATAACGTCAGAGTGGTTCTCTTTCTAAAAACCAAATTTTCCAGTTTACTTTAATGGATTTTTAATCTAAACTAAATGACGGTTTGATCTTTGTGGAAGTCAAATTGAAACAAACTGATGCCTAAGTGTAAAATTGCCGGGCTTTTTATTACTTAGAACAGTTCTCGAGGGAACTAAGGGAGGTGGATCTTTTTGTACTTGGAAAACTTAGAAACATAACTGTGGACGGTTGATCGTGTATGAAACATACTGTCAGATAGACTTTAATCAGTTGCGGCTGTCAAGTCTTGTGGGTGTCTCCGGGAGCACCCATGATTTACTTTTTCTAAATGTGAAAATTTAAACTTTTATTCAAACCAAGTGTGTTTGTCTGATTTGTGAATTGCTACTTTGTAAATTCAAACTTGTTGCTTTTAATTCAATGGTATTCAAAAGCTTTTAGAAGCAAACTTTAATGTAAAGTGTCTTTTTCATTCTCTGTCGCAAAAATAAAACCAGGTGTTTTAAGCTTCAGTCGTTTGCTAGAATTGATTAATTGTATTTTAGTGTAAAATTAAATATGTAGCCCATCTTTACATTTTAGCTAGTTAAACAGTTAAATCCACCGTTGGTGGCAGCGATACCGACAGTTTAAGGTTAGGCCCCTTTAATTAGGACCGGCGCTTCATCCCCCATGCTGGGTCAGTGTCCATGCTGTGTTGAATAACGTAAAAAGTCGTCATTAACACCGATTAACCTCAAGCTGAAACTCCACGTACACCAGGGAAACCGGGGGCGTTACAAGCACCTCAGCCGTCGTAACGTCCGCCGTTACAACTTGAGCAGAGGCAGAATCCGTATGGAACTTGTAAATTTGTAATTATTTGTATTTATCTCAGGCATAAAGCCGACCAGCTTAGTGTTGTTGTAGAAGGGGCTGCCAATCGACACTCAACCAGATAAATGTACTGAGGACCTGCACTCTACGTTTTTATTTTGAACTTCGATACCGGTTTTGGTTTGTTATGAAAACTTCGACTGCTGTCATTATTTGCGGCTGCAATAATGTTGTAAACTAAAATGCGTTTTAGCATCTAAACACAACCTGGTTCATTTAATCTTTTGCTTAGTGCTTTAAAAAGCAATTTATTAACCTAACTTCGTCCCATGACCTCTACCTTGTCCAAACCGGCATTTTTCTTACTATAATATTTTACCGGACATTTTCTCCAAAAAGTGTTTATCTTGTTTTTATTTCACAGCTCCGACCATAGCAACCTCATCCAAATGTATATAAAGCCTTTTACTACTATTAAATCTTGCAATAGATCAGTAACCATCCTTCTATTAAACTTGAATACTTGAATAATGTTTTTAATAACAAACTCCGTCCCCCCCGCCTCCTTGAATAGTTGCGATACCTAATATGGTAGTTTAATTTATAGGCCTATTCACGTTGCGAGTTCAAAACTCAGTTCATGAGGCCTCTCAGTTCACAAAAGTCGGCAATTCTCTTTGCCTAGCTGTAGCTCCAATTCCTTTCCAATCCAAAGTCAGTATTCAATTTCCCCACCACTCAGATCTCCAAGCTACCCTTCCAGTCCGCGTCGTCATGCCTACTTCCAGTAGTGACAGCCTGGCCGGTCTGAGTCAGTTTCTCCTCAACAGGTCTCTCTACCCCAGCCCTCACCCCCCCCCCTCTCCTACAGGTACGCGTCTTCCGTTCTCCCTTGCTGCCAGGCAGCTGCTATAAAACAGACCTACAAGGCTGCATCCACAGCATTGCTCACTGATCTCAAAGGCTAGAGGTTGCTATGCCGGTCGGAGTGGAGATGTCCCCCAGGGTCCGCAGGTTGCCAAGCCGGGCAAGGTAGCAGTACGTTGGTAACTAGTTTAATTTTTTTTGAAAGTATTCTTTTGGACTTCAATTCTAAATTTATAGTTCTTAAACTTAAACTTAACTTCTAGATTTGAGAATGATTATGAATAGTTAACCGCCATCGGCATTCCTGGCCTAGAACGTCCATAACTTAAGGGTTTAAGGTCCCCTTCTTAAAAACCGGCTTTATTTCTTATTTATGTTGAACACAGGTTCTTCTAAATAATCAAAATGGTTCAATCGTAGAGCTTTGACGTCTTTTAGGTTGTGTACCAGGTTAACCATTGAGGTAGTTTGATCTTTAGCAGTGGCTTTTGAAACATAACTTGTGACTATTTTACAAATGTAAGGTGCATTCTGTAACTTAGAGAGTCCGGTGACTCAAACAACTTTTTCTATTCGAAATTGTATTATTTTTGTGGGAACTTTTAACTTGTTCAAATCCGATTTTATTGTAAAACCTTGTGTGCTTTAATTTAAAAGCTTTCAAAGAATCATTTTGTAACATATAGTGTTCAAATGTAGTGTAAAGTTAAACATGTCGTTTAAAAAAACCAAGCGTTGTTTTAAACGACAGTCTGACTTCGTGTAGATTTAATTGTATGAGTAAATAATCAAAAATCATTTTTATTTAACTCCAAGCCTCCAATTAAACACCGATCGTGGTGGCAGTGAACCATTAGATAGTTAGTACTTTAAACCTTGATAGGACACGGGCGCTCCCCTCCTAACCGTGCAGTAGCCACTGCAGTGCTGTATTCTTCCTAAAAGTAAAAACAGACACCCTGAGTACTTCCTAAGAATTCGCCAGAACACCAGATGTCGGTGCTCACCTGAAAGGCACCTAACGAGACAGGTAGCGCCGCTACAGACCCTTGCACTAGTAAAACAGTCTTTGAAAGAAATTAGCAACCCTTGCACTAGTAAAACCGTCTTTGAAAGAAATTAGCAACCCTTGCACTAACGTCAATCAATCTATCATACTGAATCAAGATTAGTATTATATGGAAACAACCATTTGAGTGCTCTGTACGCGCGAGATCTTGGTGAACTTTTGGATTATTTATTGAACACTAAGTTCATGTAAATAAAAAAAAGCCGGTTTTTAGGAAGAGGACCTTAAACCCTTAAATTATGGGAGTCCAAGACCAGAAATGCCGATGGCGTTTGACTACCCATAAATTCAAATGCTAGAGATTAAGTTTAAATTTAAGACTAATAATTTAGAAATAAAGTTCCAAAATAAAAATTCAAGTTTAAACTAGTTACTATCTAAGAACTACTACCTTGCCAGCATGGCAACACTGGGACTGTACATCTCTGCTCCGACCGCCGTAGTAACCTCTAGCCTTTGAGGTCTTGAACTATGCTGGCGATGGGACTGCAGGGCCGGTGGTATATATGGGGGAGGGAAGGGGCGGACGTCCGCGACGACTGCATGTTTTGGCGGCAGGAGAGGCAGGCTGCTTTAGAGGAGTTAGTCCCAAAATGATCTGTACCACGTGAGGGCTTTGAAGGGAACTGTAACGATCTAAATTGGCCTTCAAAAGGGAGAGACTAGGGGGTTTACACTGATTGGCTGGAGATTCTGAGCTTCGGGTGGCTGGATCCAGGACTGTTGGAGCCGTTGAGGGTTTAGGGTTCTGGAAGGGTTTGATGGGTTGATGGAAACGCAACAGTCCAAACTATGATGTTAGGCAGCGCAGCTATTGAAGGAAGGAAAGGGGGGGGGGGGGGGGGCCAGTGGAACGGAGTTTGTTGCTCAAAATTAAATAAACTGTTTTAATAGAATGAAAAGGCTTTTACCGTACATTCCGATGAGGTTAGTATGGTCGGAGCCTTGAAATAAAATACAAGATAAACACTGAATGTCCGGAAAAATAAAAATAGTTGTGTTTGCCATTTTTGAACAAGGTAGAGTCCATGGGAATAATTTACGTTAAATATTGCTTTTATAAAAGCCAAGGTAAAAGATTTAAATAAACCAGCTTGTGTTTGAATGCTAGAACGCATTAAATTAAAATATTTATGCAGCCGCAAATAATAACAGAAGAGCAGTCGAAGTTTTCATGGTTGCTAAAATCGTAACCATAGTAATATAAAAACTGTGGGTACGGGTCCTCATACATGTATGTGGTTGAGTGCCGATTGGCAGCCCCTCCTACAACACCACTAAGCTAGTCTGCTTTATGCCTGTAATCAATTCAAGAATACAAATAAATATTTACAAGTTTGTTGGAAAACGGCGACCAGAATTGCGTGCGGTGATGCTCAGTTTGAGCACTTTTTCAAATGACGTAGAGTTTGAAGTAGGACGAATTTTGCAGTTCTGTTTTCGCAGAATGGAAGATAAAGTTCAGGGCTATTAAACGGTTCAAACAAGAATTGATTCTGTCAATTTTCCGTGGAGATACAAATTTTTGAAGTTGTGGTATTGTGAATAGGCCTAACGCTCGTGAGCGCCAAGTCCCCCGAGTTTTTGATTTTTGGTGCCGGTTCTCCTAACCAATCTTCAGGATTTAGGCCTCTTGCCTTTAAAATTCCCCGAGTTTTTGATGTTTGGTGCCTGTAAACGTGGACTGCCTAAAAACCTTTCGTTTTGCTGAATGAAGAAATTTTTTTCTTTGAGCGCCCAAATGCCTGGATTGTGTAAATTGCGCCGTTTTCTCAATAATGGACCAAATCAGTCAAACTCTTCGACATTTAATAGCCAGCCCTAATACCAACTTCTTGGAGAAGCCCAAATCCGAAATTTCAATCCAGAAGATCCCCGAACTACATTTAAAATTGTCCAAAACCAACTGCAGCGCTCCTTCATCATGGCCGCCATTATTGAAGACTTGTAAGATTGTATTTCTATTTTATTGTTTCTACTTTAGGGCAGAAAGCCCCAAAACACTAGCTTACTTGTAGTTTAAGAGGGGCTTCCATTTATGGTACTTAACCTCACATACACGTGGATACAGACAACCATTTCCAGTGTGATATTTTTTATTTTGTTCGTCGGCCGCAAGCGTCATGAAAAATTTCCATAACGATCGATTTTGTCTTTTAACTTTAACGTCAAACTTCCAAATTAACTTGATGCGTTATAGCATTCAGCTGAGTTAGATTATTTATACTTTTATAATAATCTTTTGCCCCCCAGAAACGCTACCATTAGTCCGAAGTAATTAAACATCGGCATTCTACCGGACACGAATTTTAGTGTATATATGTTTGTTTTAGTTCTCCTCTAAACCCGACTGAGACCTTCCAAATGTTGCTACTAGCTTGCCCTACTATTAAAACCAAAAGATACTTAAAAAGATCTGTTCACAAAACAATCCGAAAGTCAAACTGTGCATAAAACTTCGAATCCCTTTCCCCTCCCCCCCCACCCTCCAAACTAGTTGTGGTGTATAACACTGCAGTTTTCCGTTTAAAGCTTGTAAAATTTAATAGTAATGCTTTATGCATTACGCCAGCCAAAGTACTAAGCTTTAACCAGAGCCTATTCACGTTGCAATCATGTAAGTATTTATTTAATAGTCAATATTTTAAAGTAAAGGCCTTTTCCCAAAGTTCACTTGAGTAAAACTCAAACTGGCCTATCTTTCGTGTTGGGTTTCATATTTTTTATTTAAACGCATAGAGTTGTGTTTATGTTTTTCTATTACCAAGCGGTTTTAGAAATGTTTCGCATTTGTCATTCTTAAGTTTTAATAACGACTAATTTCATTATTACCAGGCCAATCTTCAGTAATGGTTCCTTCTATTAATAATTGGGTAAAAGTGCTGGCTTTACTTTATTTTTAATTGAATTTACTACTGGAGTAGTAAAAATCGCATCGTTGTAACTAATTTTCGTATTTTGCTCACACCAAAACTAAAGTTTGTTGACATAACTTGCGTTTGTATAACTCGTAAACCTTTAGTTAGTTAAATGGGTTACAAGTGGGCTGTTGGGACTTAACAGTCACTGGTGGCAGCCAATTAGTTAGTGAGGCGTCCCGTTTGTCACAAAGCTTTTATGAATTACGCAGCTAAAACAAAGTAGGTAATTTGATTGGATAGGGCAAAAAAAAAAGAAGTTACCAATAGCAAATCTTGTGCCGATATTCTGAGAGAATATGAGAATGTGTCGTCATCTTCGTCTTCAACAAATTGATCCAGATCACTGGACCATCTTCGGACCTGGAAAGTAAAGCTATTGAGTGATTATAGGCAAATTTAAATGAACAGATACAGATGTTGAAATTCTGACTCAAATTACTACACTTACAAGCTGGACTCTAACAAAGATGCAATACTGAAACGAAAGTCGACATACACTAAAATACCAGAGTGTAGCGATGTTTACAGGGTCTTTAGGTGCTTACTGGTTAGCACCGACATCTCGTGTGGTCTCAGTAAAGTTAGTAGTACTTCTGAGAGGCTGTTTTAACTTTTGCAGTAAATTTTAGCATAGCAGTCCGTACTGCACAGTTAGGAAAATAGCGTCATGTCCCTATCTGTCGTGTTGTTACTTTACTACCTCAAATTAGAGGGCTCCCTTATAAGACAGAGCTAGCCAGCCATATCTAGAGAACTCATTCACTTCGGTTAAGCCTTAGGCAGTAAGGCAGTAGGCCTAGTTTAGAGTAACTCCAAAATACCAGTATTACCTGGTTGATTTTGGTTTCACTTGCCTGGTGAATATATACATTACCTTTTTTAAAGCATTCTCTTCTCCTATTGAAGTTTTATCTAGAGAAATTAAATTGAAGATATCCTTCCGTGTCGCTACATACTGCGCATCCTACTGCGCAGCCTCCTCATATATAAACCAAAGCGGAACACAATTGCTCACCTTTTCGGACCTCATAGTGCCCAGATGGCGACATGAGGGAAGGAGGGTGGGAAGCAAGGTAATGTATGTTTTCACCAGGCAATAGAAACCAAAATCTGGTATTTTGGGATTTCTAGTTGCCGTGAAAATATACATTACCTTTTTTTAAAGCATTCCTCAGACTTTGTCACGGCGGTGGGCGCCATATGACTAAGCACCCTCAGGTAGCGACTGGTTCCCTACAAGAAACGTTAGTGTGAAAACGGGAGTCAAGAGAATGCGTTGGGCGGCTACAAAGGGCCCAATGCGATAGAGTCCGTCTGCATGATGACATATCCCGGAGGTAATGGGAAGTAAAATCAGTGGAACTGCGCCAGGATGCTGCTTGCATGTGTAGCGGCGCTACCTGTCACTTTAGGTGCCTTTCAGGTGAGCACCGACATCTGGTGTACTGACGATTTTCTTAGTCAATACTCAGGGTGTCTGTTTTTACTTTTGCAGAGTTTTACAGCACTGCAGTGTCTACTGCCCGGTTAGGAAGGGAGCGCCCATGTCCTATCTAAGTTTTAAGTACTAACTAACTAATAGTTCACTGCCACCACGAAGGGTGTTTAATTGCAGGCTTGGAGTTAAATAAAAATGGGTTTTAGTTATTTACTCATACAATAGTATCTACACGAAGTCAGACTGTCATTTAAAACAACGCTTGGTTTTTTAAAAAGACACGTTAACTTTTACACTACATTTGAACACTATATGTTCCAAAAATATTATTTGAAAGCTATTAAATTAAAGCACACGACGATTTACAATATAATCGGATATGAACATGTTAAAAGTTCGTACACTACAAAAATTTCGATTAGAAAAAGTTGTTTTGAGTCACCGGACTCTCTAAGTTACAGAATGCACCTTACATTTGTAAAATAGTCACAAGTTATGTTTCAAAAGCCACAGCTAAAGATCAAACTACCTCAATGGTTAACCTGGTACACAACCTAAAAGAAAGCTCTACGATTAAACCATTTTGATTATTTAGAAGAACCTGTGTTCAACATAAATAAGAAATAAAGCCGGTTTTTAGGAAGGGGACCTTAAACCCTTAAGTTAGGGACGTTCTAGGCCAGAAATGCCGATGGCGGTTAACTATCCATAATCATTCTCAAATTGTAGCGGCGGACGCTACGACGGCTGAGGTGCTTGTAGCGCCGCCGACCTCCTTGGTTGACGAGTACTTCTTAGCATCAGGTTTTGTGGTATTTACGACTTTTTACGTTCAATAACGCAGCATGGGCTACAGTCCCGGCTTGGGGGATGGAGCGTCGGTGTCCTATTCTAGGCCTAACCTTAATGCTACCGGTAATTACACTGCCACCAACGGTGGATTATTTAACTGTTTAAACGAAGTATATAAGCTAAAAGGGCTACTTAACAGTTTACACTTAAAAACAATTAATCTGCTAGGGAACGAACCTGAGGTTTAAAAACTCTTGGTTTTTATTTTAAAACATCAGAATAATGAAAAACACTTTACATTAAGTTCACTAGTTTGGCTTTTGACAAGTTTGGTAAAAACAATTTAACAGAATTTACATTTTAGTAATTCACATTTTTCAACAAGAACAACGAAGTTGATTCTCAAACACTTGTAACGGCGGGTGCTACGACGGGGTAGGTGCTTGTAGCATCGCCGGTCGCCTGGTGTAACTGGATCATCCTTACTATTACTCTGGTCTGACTTGTGATACTTTTACAGTTAAAACAGCACAACTGCTACAGTCCCGGTGCAGAGAATGGAGCTACGATGCCCTAATAATGTAGGCTAACTAGTAATAATAAGCGGTAACGCTGCCACCAAGGTGGGAATTAGGCTAGCTAAGTTAAATTCGACGAGAATTATCGTAAATACTAACTGCTAGCAAACAACGAACGAATAAACTGTTGGACGTTTAAAACTCCTGGTTTTTATTTTAGTCAAACATGTTAAAACTGTAACGGCGGGTGCTACGACGGGGTAGGTGCTTGTAGCATCGCCGGTCGCCTGGTGTAACTGGATCTTACTATATTTCACTCCGTGTTGCTTTCGAATACTTTTTCGGTTAAAAAGCACAACTGCTACTGTCCCGATGTAGGGAATGGAGCATTGAAGTCCTAATCTAAGACCTGACTAGTGAATAAATAGTGGGTAACGCTGCCACCAAGGTGGGAAAGGGCTAGCTAAGTTAAACCTTAAAGAGAATTATCTTACTTATTAACTTCTAGCAAATAACTAGCGAACAACAGACGGACGTTAAATAAACTCCTGGTTTTTATTTTAGACAAACATGAAGAAAATATCGCAGTACATTTACATTTGGTAACTTTACACCTAGTTTAGGTTATAAAATACAAGGGGAATTTACATTAAATTCGGACTGGAACAAACGCTATGTTCACAAAAACAATTTCAAATAGAAACAGTGAGTTTTGTTAGGCACAAGGGGATTTCGCAAAAGAGCCCTCTAAATTACAAACAGCCTCGGCTGTGTAGTAATAGTAGATCTGTTTTACAGTTATTTTTCTACGTGTAACAGCAAAGCATTAAACCTCCCAGAGTTGCTGTTGTTAAGTCAACTCCTTAAATTATAGAAGCCTCGGCTACATATAAAGTGGATCCGAGCGTTGAATCGATGGAAACCCCATGAAGATAAAACCGTCCTTTGTTTACATTAAACTGCGTTTAAAGAAACGAAAAATAAAGCTGGTTTTCAGTAAGGGACCGTGAACCCTTAAATTACGGCTGCCAACGTCCGAAATGCCGTTGGCTTGACGCACCATAAAATTAACTACAAAGCTACGAGGTTAAGTTTAAAATTAAACTATAAATTTTGACGTAAAGTAGCTTTGAGAATCCTGAGCTGTGCTAACGAAAAGTCTCCTGGGACTGGGTTTTTATGCTCTCTGCCTGACCGGCAGGTAGAGGGTTAGCGCGAACCTGTAGGAGAGCGACTGAGGGGGTGAGTGGGGAAGAGGTGGACGTTTGGAGGAGACTGACCAAAATCGGCCGAGCTGTCACTACCGGAAGTTGGCCATGACAGCGCGGACGGCTAGGGTTGCTGAGAGCTCTCAATGCGTGGGGAGTTGACTCTGTAACGGCGGACGCTACGACGGCTTAGGTGCTTGTAACGCCCCCGGTTTCCCTGGTGTACGTGGAGTTTCAGCTTAAGGTTTCGACGGTGTTTACGACGACATTTTTCGTTATACAACACAGCATGGGCACTGTCCCAGCATGGGGCTTGGAGCGCCGGTCCTAATTAAAGGGGCCTAACCTTAAACTGTCGGTATCGCTGCCACCAACGGTGGATTTAACTGTTTAACTAGCTAAAATCTAAAAATGGGCTACATAGTTAATTTTACACTAAAATACAATTAATCAAGTCTAGCAAACGACTGAAGCTTAAAATTCCTGGTTTTATTTTTGCGACAGAGAATGAAAACACTTTTACATTATAGTTTGCTTCGGAAAGCTTTTGAATACCAATTATTTAAATAGGCAACAAGTTTACATTTGCAAAAAGTAGCAAGTTCGAATATACACTTAGTATTTCATAAATTCAGACAAACACACTTGGTTTGAATAAAGTTTTAAATTTTCACATTAGAAAAAGTAAATCATGAGTGCTCCCGGAGACACCCGCAAGACTTGACAGCCGCAACTGATTAAAGTCTATCTGACAGTATGTTTCAACATGATCAACCGTCCACAGTTATGTTTCTAAGTTTTCCAAGCACAAAAAGATCAACCTCCCTTAGTTCCCTCGAGAACTGTTCTAAGTAATAAAAAGCCCGGCAATTTTACACTTAGGCATCAGTTTGTTTCAATTTGCCTTCCACAAAGATCAAACCGTCAATTAGTTTAAATTAAAAATCCATTTAAAGTAAACTGGAAGAATTTGGTTTTTAGAAAGAGAACCACTCTGACGTTATGGGGAGAGGAAACCTAAGATGCCGCTACAGGCATCTCCACCATAATATTCTCTAGCTAGAGAGTTAAGTTAAGTTTTAAACTAAAATTTAGAATATAGGGGTCCTAAACTGAACTTTCAAAAGCTAAACTATAACATACGAACCACCACCATCGTGCCCGGCATGGCATTCTCCGGACATGGCGTCTCCACTCCCGACTGGCGTGACCGGTCTCTAGCTTGAGATCTGTGAGCTGTGCTGACTGAGCTGTAGAGGGAGGGCAACTGGGGCTTTTTATGCTGGAGCAGCGGATTTTCTGGACCTTAGCGCGGACGCCGAGGAGAGCTGCGGGGGTCTGATTGGCTGAGGGCCTCGAGAACAATGGAAAGTGGGAGGAGAAGTCGGTTGAACAAAGGGACTGGGTGCAGAGCCGTTTGAAGGAGTAGGAACATGTAAAACGGAAAAAGATAGGCCTGTTTTGAGTTTCACTCAATTGAACTTTCGGAAATGGACCTTTACTTTGTATTATTGGCTACGGATTGAATATTTACATGATTGCAACGTGATTAGGCTCTTGTTAAAGCTTATTACTTGGCTTTAGGTAATGTCTAGAACATTACTATTAAATTAAACAAGCTTTAACGGTAAACTGTAGTGTTAAACACCACAACTAGTTTTGGCTGGGGAGGGGGGCAAAATTGGGTAATTCTAAGTTTTTGCACAGTTTGACTTTCGGATTTGGTTTGAACAGATCTTTTTAAGAATTCTTTTAGTGTTTAATAGTAGATCAAGCTATTTGTAGGTTTCGGTGGGTCACAGTCAGGTCCAGAGGAGAACTAAAATAAACATATATACACTGAAAAATTCGTGTCCGGTAGAATGCCAGGTCGTAATGCGTTTATACGTTTGGACATATGGTAGCGTTTCTGGGGGTAAAAGAATATAAATAAAGTATAAATGTGGTTAAATAAATTAGCTTAATTGAATGCTATAACGCATTAAGTTACAGAGAACATTTAACGTTTAAAAGTTTAAAGTTAAAATTCGAGCGTTGTGGAAATTTTCCATATGGATTGCGGCCGACAAACACAATAAAAAATATCACACCTCAAAATGGTTGTCTGTACAAACCTCATACAATACACTAAGCTAATATGTTTGGGCTTTTTGCCCTAAAAGAAAAGAATAAAATGAAGATACAGAAATACAGAATTTTATAATGGCGGCCATAATGAAGGTGCGATGTGGTTGGTTTTGGTCGATCTTCAAATGTAGTTTTAATGGTCTTCAAGGTGGAAAGTTCGGATTTGGGCTTCCCCAAGTATCTTGTATTTGGACAGGCTATTAAACGTTGAAGAGTTTGTGGAAATCGGACCATTATTGCGAAAACGGCCAAATATGCCTCGGCGAGGCATTTGGGTGCCTCGAGAAAAAAAAATTTCATTTTTGGAAAAACAGGCGTTTTTCCGTGGCGCTCGTTTACAACTCCGTGTATTTACATTGTTTATAGAAGGAGCTGAGTCAACAAAGGATTTTTTTTAACGGCCTGTGAAATGATTAGAGGCCTGGCATGAGTGCAGTGAGTTTAAAACTCATAAACAACGTGGTTTTTAGGCCTATAAAAAATAAACTACGATGTTATGCATCGCAACTATTGAAGGAGGGGGGGGGGAGGGAGGGGGAAACGAAGTGTATTGCTCGGAATAAATATTCGACTTTGGGAAACTGATTGCTATATACAAGGCATGATTTAATTGAAGGAAAGCTAGTTTGTTTTCGTTTTTAGAGGTTTGCTACGGTCGGAGTTTGGATGGAGATGCTAAAAAAAATAGACATAAAATAAACACTGGGTCCGTAAAAATAAACAAACATAAACCTTGGAGCTCCGGTAGGGTTCATGGCAAGAAGTTAAGTTTACCAAAATGCATTAAGTGCACAAATCAAAAGATTAAATGTACCAGCTAGTTTTTAAAGGGCTATAATGCAGATTAGGTTAGTTTTTACAGTGGTTTGAACATCGGACATTTTTCATAAATAAGTCGTCACCTGTTACAAATAAAAAATATCGTGTGTTTTCAACATCTACAATATAACTAAGCTGGAAAAAGTGTTTCGGCTTTATGCCTGAAGGAATAATGTACAATATTTACATTTTTAATGTGAAATAGCCATAAAGACGATTATCTTCTGGTGTTGAAGAATACTGCCCTCAGGTTTTTTCTTCCGTGGTGTTAAGGTGTCCTCACCACGAGCGTCTGATACGAGACCGCGTTTACAAAACATTAAAACATGAGCCCTCTAAATTACAGACAGTCTCGGCTGACTAATAATAGTAGACCTGTTTTAGAGTTATTTTTCTACGTGTACTAGCAAAGCATTAAACCTCCCAGAGTTGCTGTTGATAAGTCAACTCCTTAAATTATAGAAGCCTCGGCTACATATAAAGTGGATCCGAGCGTTTAATCGATGGAACCTCCCACGAATATCAAAACCGTCCTTTGTTTACAATAAACTACGTTTAAAGAAACACGAAAAAAATATAAAGCTGGTTTTTAGTAAGGGACCGTGAACCCTTAAATTACGGCCGCCAACGTCCGAAATGCCGTTTGGGTTGACGCACCATAAAATTAACTACAAAGCTACGAGGTTAAGTTTAAAATTAAACTATAAATTTTGAAAAGTAAAAATGTTAAAAATAAATTTGGAACGATTGTTCACGCTTTTTGTGCAACAGTCAAAATCGGTCAGTCGCCTGTGACATTTGACATTTTTGTGGTCAGCAGCTAAAGTGTTAAAACAAAATAGTCGACCAAGTCATTTCTACAAGTAAGAAAGTCAACCATGAGTGCGGAGACGTTACAAGCACCTAGCCCGTTGTAGCGTCCGCCGCTACATTACAACCACTACCATTTTGCCCTGCATGGCATCCACGGACGTGACATCTCCACTCCCGACCGGCGTGACCCTTCTAGCTTGAGAGATCTGTGAGCTGTGCTGACTGAGCTGTAGATGGAGGGCAACTGGGGCTTTTCATGCTGGAGCAGCGGATTTTCTCTACCTAAGCGCGGATGCCGAGGAGAGCTACGGGGGTCTGATTGGTGGAGGGCCAGGATAACAATGGGGAAAGTCGGCAGATCAAAGGGTTTTTGTGTAGAGCCGTTTGAAGGAGTAGGGAATGGTTAGAGATCGGCCAAATTGAGTTTTCAACTCTTGAACTTTGGGAAAGGCCTTTGCATTGGGAAATTGATTATTGACTGAATATTTACAAATGCACATCGTGAATTGGCTCAAGTTAAAGCTTAGTACTTTGGCTTGGGAAATACATAAAGTATTACTATTAAATTAAAGAAGCTTTAATGGAAAACTGCAGTGTTACACACCACAACTAGGTTGGAGGGTAAGGGGGGGGGGGGGACTTAAGGATTCGAAGTTTTCAAGCACAGTTTGACTTTTGGATTGTATGGAAACAGATCTTTTATAAATATCTTTTGGTTTTTAATAGCAGAACAAGCTAGTAGTAACATTCGGATGGGTCAGTCGGGTTTTGTAGAGAATTAAAGCAAAACAATTATATACACAAAAATTCGTGTCCGGTGATAGCCGATGTCTGTATGGTAGCGTTTTGGGGGCAAAAGATTATTATTAATAAAGCATGAAAAGATTAAATAGAATAGCTTGGTGAATGCTATAACGCATTTAAGTTTAAGCAGAATAAATAACTTCAAAGTTAAAGGACAGGTGACGATCGCTGTGGAAATTTTTCATAAAGGTTGCAGCTGTTCAACATAATAAAAAATATCACACTTACAAAGTTATCTGCACACTACGAGGTTAAGTACCTTTGCAGAGGAAGCTCCTCCTATTAAACACTAAACTAATGTCTTTGGGCTTTTTGCCCTAAATAAAAGCAATAAAAATAGAAAATACAAATTACAAGTTTTGATAATGGCGGCCATGATGAAGGAGCGCTGCGGTGATTTTGGAGTAGGTTTCAAATGACAATATTGAGAGTTCAGGATAGAAATCTTGAAATTTGCCTTCCTGAAGACTTGGATAATGGGTCTGGCTATTAAGGGGTTCCAAGATGGGCTGTTTCTGTCCATTATTAAAAATTTGGCTGAGGTTTTAAGACCGAGGTCTTTATGCGTTTTGGTGCGCTCAAGAAAAAAATTGTTCGTTGTAAAAACGAAGTTTTTTCCGGCGGCCTGCGTTTACAAAGGGAAGCTTTGAATTAAAAGCACTGGATTTACAATTAAATCGGCACGTTGAACAAAATTAAAGTTCACATAAAAATTTGGAATAGAAAAGTCGGTTTAGGCTATCACAACCTTCTAAGTTACAAACATGACTCTTGCAGAAGGTAAAATAGTCTTTTGAGCGAAGTTAGCAACTCTTGCACTAAAATCACTTCAACATCACAAAGAATCTAGGTTAGCGTTGTAAGGAAAACTACCTTTTTAACGACTCCTGCTTCAACAATAACACATACTAGATCTCGGTGATCTTTGATTATTTAGTAAACAAAAATTTACATAAATAGAAAAAAACGTCGTTTTTTAGAAAGGGGACCTTAAACCCTTAAATTATGGGTGCCCTAAACCAGAAATACCGATGGTTTTTTGGCTACCCATAAGTTTAAAATTTATGGCTAAACATTTAGGAATGCTGTTCCACAACATTAAGCTTAAACTAGTTACTATTAAGATCTACTACCTTGCCCGGCATGACAACCTTCGGACTCAAATGAATTAATAAACAAAGTCGTCATCTGTTACAAATAAAAAATATCGTGTGTTTTTAACATCTAAAACATAACTAAGCTGGATGTGTTTCGGCTTTATGCCTAAGAGAACAATATACAATATTTACATTTTTAAAGTGGAATCGCCCTAAAGACGATTATCTTTTGGTGTTGAAGAGTTCTGCCCTCAGGTTTTTTTTTCGGTGGTGTTGAGGTGTCCTCACCACGAGCGTCTGATACGAGACCGCGTTTACACGCCCCCACACGGAGGACTTTATTCGGGGTTACTGTCGAACTCCAAATAAATGCTACAACAGAAAGGGGCAGTGCACACAAGACATGCCAAAGAACAAGACTGCCAAGCCATGTAAATAAATTGCATAAATTAATGCACCAAGGAATACACCTTCTGAGGAATACATCTCCCGTGAAATACATCACCACAAGTTATAAAAATACACTGTTTACAAAAAATAAAAATTGCCAATTTATATTTTTGGGGGACTGACGTTTTTGTAGCTCAAGAAATTTTTGTAAATAAAAATTACAAGTTTAAAGGGACACTATTTGCAAAAATTAACTTAGTGCTGTCCACGCTGCTTGTAGCAGGAAAGTCGTACAGGCCACAAAGAAAATTGGAGCGAACGAAAGTTTATATAAACAAAAACACAAATTTTAGAGTTGTAGAGTTCCGAAACGGAAAATAGCTGAAAGTTCCTTTTGGTGTGGTTACACTTTCAATATACCACTTAACAAAATTTAAAGATAAAAATTAATTTTCAGTCAATTTGGACTGAAAATGACGTGTTTTAACAAGTTAATGTTTAAACAAAATACCTGCTGAGAGTGTCAGCGTTTACGTGTAACTTTCCAGGTCTGTATCTAACTGTGTAGTCGTAATCTTGTAGGGTTAGGCTCCACCTAAGCAATCTTGGATTTTTGCCAGACATTTGCTTGAGCCAGTGCAACGGGTTGTGTTCGGATTCTATGACAAATTTTGGTCCATAGATGTAGGGACGCAATTTGGCAACAGACCAGATCAAACACGCGCATTCTTTTTCTGTCGTACCATAGTTTTGTTCACGTGCTGTCAGTTTACGTGAAACGTAGAGACAGGGGTGTTCATCTTCTCCAAACACTTGTGACAAAACACAACCCATACCACGATCTGAACAATCACACTGCAAAATAAATTGTTGTGTGAAGTCGGGTGCTCTCCGGACAGGAAACGTCACTAATGAACTTTTCAACGTGTTAAAATCAGCTTGCTTTGACTCACCCCAAATTACGGGATCGGGTGCATCCTTTTTCAAGGAGTCTGTGAGACAGGCACAAATTTCAGAATAGTGAGGGACATACCTTTGGTAATATCCTACCAAACCGAGAAAGGAACGGACATCTTTCTTAGTTTATAGTCGTGAGAATTTCTGCACGGCCAAGACATTCACCTCAGAGGGTGTACGAGATCCATTGCCAACTTCATGGCCAAGGAAATAGCTTTGCTGGAAGCGACCTGCGATTTCTTGGCATTTACCGTCAATCCGGCCCCTACAGCAGTGTCGTCTTGGAAGGGTGTGACAAACTCTTCCATGCCACGAGTGACATTGTCCATGAGCTTTTGAAAGCAGAATGGAGCGTTTTTCATCCCCATGTTCATCATGAGGGGAGCAAACTTCCCTATGGGAGTTGTGATGGTGGCGGCCATGGATTCCTGTGGCGTCAAGCGCACTTGTTAAAATCCACGGTTGAGGTCAAAAATAGACAAAAACTTCCACTTAGCTGGACGCTCAATACATTTCTCAATGTTGGGAATTGGGTAATCTTTGGTTACCGTATTGTTGTTCAGCTTTCTGTAGTCAGCTACAGGACGTGGGCTGGCGTCTTCCTTTTGAACTATGATCATGGGTGAACCATGTGGGGAATCGGTTTCAACGATTAAGCCCAAGTCAAGCATACGCTTGATTTCAGTGACTATCAAATCCCTTTCGAATTTCACGTGGCGATAATACTTACAGGGTTTGACTTTGGAATCGACTAATTCAACGTCGTGTGTGACAAGATCAGTGCGTCCTGGCAAAGTAGAAAAAGCACCGTCTACATTTTCGAATACCTCAAGGAGGTCGTTCTTCTGCAACTCAGTTAAGTTGCCTGTCTTTTTGAAAAGACTCATGGCGGCCTTAGCAGTAAGGTGGCCATCTCCAGGCTGATCTGTCCATACCTGGTTGGTGTGAGGAAGCTCACGATCTTCATTGTAAGAATGATTACTAGACCCCTCCCTAGGCAGATAGGCTTTGAGAAGGTTTACATGATATATGGTTTCTTTTTGTAAACCAAACGATTTTTTTACAAGATAATTAGTATCTGATAACCGTTCCAAAACTTCACAGGGTCCATCCCAATAAATATCCAACTTATTGGTGCGTGCTGGTTTAAGGACTAGGACCTTATCACCAACTTTGAACTTATGTTCAACTGCCTTGATGTCATAGTATGATTTATTTTTCATCTGGTTTTAAGTGATATTCTCCTGAGAGAGTTCACGAGAATACTGGAATCTCTGGAGCAAGTCCAAGATGTATTCTAACACTGAGGGGTGAACATCTGGTTCAATCCAATGGCTTTTCACCAACTCCAGTGGGCCTTTGAGGTTGCGTCTGTACACCAACTCGGCTGGAGTGAAGCCAGTGCTCTCATGTGGAGCAGTTCTCACGTCAAACATTGCCCCGGCAGGCATCTCTCCCAATCGTGGGGATGCTCATAACAGTCAGCTCTCAGCACCGCTTTGAGCGTCCTGTGGAAACGTTCCACACTATTGGATTGCGGGTGGTTTACACTGGAGTTAACACACTTTATACCGCACTTTTATAAGAAAAGAGTTGTAAGTTCCGATGAAACATGAGCCTATGTCGCTCTGGAGCTCGGCTGGA
Organism: Lithobius niger; assembly: GCA_023313725.1. Lineage (NCBI taxonomy): Eukaryota > Metazoa > Arthropoda > Chilopoda > Lithobiomorpha > Lithobiidae > Lithobius > Lithobius niger. Next base: position 46,573 of record JAHWFP010073746.1, on the reverse strand, counting down.
AAGCCAAACCTAGAAAACACAAGGAGGAGAGGATCTACAACGCTCTGGCTGTTGGCCTCTTTAAAGGTACAATGGAAACTCAACGTATTCCAAAAAGTGAGTGGGTTGTAGGCTTACAACCTGTGTTAGGCGAAATTTTAGTAAAGGTGTGCGATCAAATGAGCACAGCTACTATGCACGATTACGATCAGGTTAAATTAAAATTGTTTGAAAAGTTCGTACAGACCAAAGAGTCCGTCCAATCGGCTTTTCGCAGTCTTGAGAAAGAACAAGACCAATTATTTCACGAGCATGCTTTTAAGCTCGAGACATTGTTTTCCCGATGGTTGTCACTCGCCGGTGTTAACGGCGATTCCCACAAATTGTCTAATTTTATTTTATTAGAGCAATTTTACAAGTCATGCCCAGTGGGCCTGAGAAAATGGTTGCCGGACCGGATTAGATCTGGAACGCTACAAGAAGCAGCCAAATTGTGTGACGACTACACAACTCGTAATAAGCAAATCAACCTTGATTTTGCAGGCAAAACAGGCAAAGTTCAAACTGGCGCACAGCCAGCCAGCCAAGCTCCTAAAGCTTCGTCTAATCCACGTAACGGTAATCGAAACCGTAACTCGTTAGCTAACCTGGTTGGGACTAACAGTGACAGCGTAACTAGCCCAGATGCTAACGCTGATATTAGTGATAGTGTAGCTTCTAACCCTAGTCAAACTAACGTTAGAACGTGCCATAAATGAAGGTCGTCCTCGCACCTCCGTAATCGATGTCCCGAGTATGTCAAAACTCAATTTGCTAATGCATGTTTTCGAGTGGGCTCAGATGCCTTAACTGTGTTAAAACCTAGAACCTTTAAAGCCAGGATAGGTAGGAATAAAGTGTTATGTCTACGCGATTCCGGGAGCAGTATAAATCTCGTTAGTCGAAAACTCGCCAAAACTTGGCCTAGACTAAAACAAACAACTCAGTGCAAAACCGTAATGAGCGACACTGTGGTAGAGTTAGAACAGGTAGATTTAATTTTGAAATTAAATGTAAACGACGCCCGCAATTGTAGCCCCGCTCGTCCCGTAGCTCCTCCCCCCAGCCCGAGCGCTGATGACCACAGACAAACCACGGCGAAAAAGCGTTCCCGTAAACACCGCCCCCGCTCCTGCATGGAGTCGGGCAGCCGGCCAGCGGGATTGGTCAAGCCAAACCCGACAGTAGACTTTCTGGCGCCGTCCAAGTCGCCCTGCCCTTCAGCCGAGGCAGTCAAGTCGGGCACAAAAGAGGCCGTTAAAAACGTCCCTCCCCCAAAAGTGCAGACAGCCGGCGATAGGCCGACTGACCATCCAAGTATAGATGGAAAGTCCGATAAGAGTACTTGCAGTACCCATAATGAGCCAACTGGCTCCGTCAGACCTAATAAATTAGCGCCAAGATTCAATGAATGGATTGAACTACGTAACCGCTCATTTAGCAAGCTTTGTCAGCCTCCTAGAGATAAACTTAGAAGAGTTAAATCTGAGGACAACCTTGCAGTAAAAAGTGTGTCCGTTAAATCCAAAGTAAGCCCTAAACTTGCTTCTTTCAAGTGCCATTTTGATTTTTTCCCAGAGTTTGGAGAAATAAAATTGCCATGCTTTAACCTAACTTAGCAATAGTTTAGGTTAACCAATAAAACGTAAATGCAGTTTTTTTTTGTGTACATCCTTAAAAATTAGGACCCGATGTTTTAAAGTTAAACTCTTGTCTTGAGTAAAGGGTGGAAATTTGTGATTGATCATCACAGTTATGGCTCTTTGAACTAGATAATTGTTTTTCGTTAGAGCTAAGGTTATAAATCTAACCTAACCATAGTAAATAATGTCTTTATCTGTAAGGGAGTAGGTAAAACCTTTAAGTAGGACTCCAAACGTGATAACTAAAACTAGTGTAGTTTTTTTTCCTAAAAATAGTTTTCATAACTACAAATCTTGTGCAAACCACCAAGACTAACGCAAGTAATGTGTAAATTTTTCTCCATTTTGAGTTTTTTTTTCTTGAAAACCTAAACAAATAGTTTTCTTCATAAGTGGTAAATTGTAGTGAGTGGTAGGCCGCTACAGACGTGGCTCCATCTAGGACCACCTCACCTAAACTTAAAAATTGTGTTTACTGCTTTACTGCCTTACTCTTTAAGACTATGACTATGAGGTCAAGTACAAACCTGGAAAGTCACATACTAATGCTGATACCATGAGTAGGTATTTTGTCTATTTTGTCTAACGTAAAAACAACAAGTTGAGTATTTATTGTTAAAAGCTAAACAAGTGATGGAGCCAAAATTTGCTCTGCAACCTTTTTTTTTTTATGATTAAAATTTATTTAATGGTTAAGAGGTACAGTCGCGGCCAAAAGGTTTTGCAGCCTCAAGAGCTCCAACAATAGGCCGAATTGGGCGTGAGTGTGCGCTGGCTAATTGCTAGCTCGAGGCTTTATTGTTGCCGGGCAAGCATTTTTCAAGTAAACTACGGTAGTCTAGAATGGTTTGCAAAAGAATGTCGTAACAGTAACGGTATGAATGGAATTCCAAAATGTAGCTTTGTTTATAGTTTCCGATTAATAAGATAGTAATGAAAGCTATGGATTCGTGTTTTTTTTAAACACTAGATAAAAAAATAACACAGCATCTTTGAGGACGACCCTAAATCCTTGTGACGTATTTTTAGCTTTTCTGAACGCCATTCTGAAAGTTCTATCGTATTTTTTTTTTTTTTATCTCCAGGAGATTCTGTTAGAAAGTGAGCATTACTTAAAATAGAAAATATACGTACGGAAAAATAATACCCTTTGCAGTCCGGATACACTTGAGTGTGGAAAATTGGTGTCCTAAAGTAAAAAGCTACGGTGTAAATGGAAATAAGTAACTTTAAAATAATTCGAGAGTGATCAACACCCATCGTAATAACGTTAGCGTAAACGCTTCCATTACAAAGCTGACAAAAAAAATATCTAAAATATGTTCTACTTAATTTAAACAAATCTTTGAGCGGTAAGTGTAGGCCTCAGGTGTCATCGTTTGTTTTTCGAGGAATTATTATTTCCTATGAATGAATCTATTTAGCACTTCACTCAAAGCAGTGTTCCACTTCAGGCTTCAATGCATTTCACTCGATTAGGATGGCTTTTAGTAGGTCGCATTATTATTTGTCGTGTTCCGTAAATACTTTTCAACTATAGCCTAGATTGGTCGTCATTCCTACTGCAAACGTGTTTAGTGCGATGTGCAATGTGCAGACAGGCCCACTAAAACACTTTTATGCCCTTTTAAGCTAGTGTATCAATTAGTGGCGGTTATATCTCTTATTTTGCTTACTTTCTGCCACTAAACTAGTTTTTTATTTTTTTTAACGAACTCGCAAAGTGGAACCTTGTACTGCCAAAAGGAAGATCACAACTCATTAGCTACGTTGTTATCTTCATTGCGTTTCGTTGTTATTGCATTAAGTTTTTGTTTAAACACAATCATCTCCCACTTTATAGGATGTTTATAATGGTTGTCAGTGGTTATAAATAGCTTCCCTACACCTCGCGTACCATTACACAAACCAGGGTTTTAATAATTACGACAAATCGAGGGCGTGTAATTTTACAACAAACAGCTGAAAAAGCAGTCTACCTAAAATATATGCTGACTGAATGAAGTGCAGTGAAACCTGATGAGGAACTCGTAGCTACACTGCTGATTATTCAACAACTTTTCTATACTTTGTAACTTTTCTACGAACCTCTCTTTATTTTTTTAATATTTGAAGATCATACGCTGAATGAGCTTCTACTATATTTATGTAAACTGTATCAGTTACGTCTCTTTTCACTATTCATTAATATTTTTTAAATATTTCTTCCTAAACTCTCCTGTAATACTCAGACAGGTTTGAAGAGTAATGAATGGTTGAAACAATGGCAGGTGACGTGCAGTGCAGCAACTAACAGATGATCGTCAAACTGGACGTATTGTTGCACGTTCTAGGGTATTTCGAACAACTTTTGTTCGTAGTTTTGTTGGTTCTCCTGTTGTTTGCTTTGTGATGCCTCTAACATCCGAAAATGACTAGAGACGGAAAGCCGAAGGCTCAACAAGAGTTAAATAAATACAGATGCACACCTATTTATGTTACCTTTTGGACTTATATGTCAGACTGCCTGAGTGGGAAAATGGAACCTACGACCTTTGAAACCAAAGGCCGAGTTTCTATACCGATGAGCCATACAGACACGGCCAAATGTGTATGTTTATATGTATGTATGCACGTGTTAAATGCTACCTAACCTAACCTAATCAGAATTTGTGTTATTCCACTTAATGATTTCTGCACACTGCTCTACAATAATAAATGCTCTTTCGAAAAGAATACTGCAGTCACATTAAAATCGCGTTCAATAGGCCTTGGTCGTTGTTAATACCTATATTTTAAACCATAAAAATTGAAAATCGGTTTATTGATTCGATCTCTAGATGAGAGCAAAAATGTCGAGCCCATTTGCCTTTCCGTCACAAGTATTGTAGTCACGCTAAAATAGCATTCGAAATGCCCTAGGTCTTATCCATACCTACTTTTTAAGCTATAGAACATGAAAGTCGTTACATTGGTTCGGTCTCCAGGTGAGGGCAACGAGTCCTAACAACAACAACAACAAAAAATGGCCATACTGTGCACGCACAACGGTTTGATTGTTGTTATTAAAATTTTTAACGCAGTGAAATAGTTGCGACATGACCCCAAACTTTATCTCATTGGTCTGTGTCAATTCTGGGTGAAATTATAGGATTTCAAAGTTTGACGTTTAACATGGAAATTCATACTGAGGCTTACAGGCAGTCCTTGATATGAAGAAATACTCTAAAGAGCAAACATGTTTAAAAATACCAGTTAGAATTCAGGAGAGCTCACGGTTATTTATAATGTAAAACAAAAAAATTTACATAACTATGCAGATATAATGTAACTATTATAATTTACTGTGGAATACCAAGCCTGTTTTGCAGTAAATTGACCTTTTACGTAGACTACTGGCTGTCCTAGAACACCTTTTAAAGACGAGCATCACAGAGAGAGAGTGGAGAGGGTGTCCAACAGCAGACCTTTCTGCCCAGGGCAGTGGATAGCCAAGAAACAAACCCCCCTTTCAAAATAAAAAGACTGAAGCGGGGCGCAGAAAAGATTTTCCGAGTTCAATTTATTTTTGCTTTTTAAAAAATTGTTTTCGTTTTATAGTTTAAGAGCTGGACTGCATTCTTTCGCAGTAATTGGGTGTAAAAATAGTGGTTGGGGATTAAACAGTGATGGGGCGTAAAATTGTGGTGGAGCATAATTGCGGTTGGAGGGGGTGGTAAAATTGCAGTGGGAGCATTAATTGCGGTGGGGAGTAATTATAGTGGGGGGAGCGTAAAATTGCCATTTTGCTCCCCCTCCCCCACCAAATAATAATTCCTACCTCTGTTTCCGCCACTGTCTTCGACACCAACTGTATTAAGAAAAATTGTCCCACATTGTTTTTTCAGTGCTTTAACATATTGATTCGCCTTTTCCACCAGTAAAAATTTCTTGCCGAGACGATTAAAATGGTGTGAAAATCGGCCAAACATTTGCGAAACTGCTGAAATTTTGGCAAATATGACAAGAGCGGCCTTTTTTAGCTACATCCTCCTCATATCGTCACGTGTCGTGCCGATTCTGAAACGGGGGGGGTTGGAGGATGAGAAGGGGAAAATAAGAAAGTAGCTGGTTTTCAATGCAGACGAGAATCTGTTTCCGGTTTCTAAACAGAGGGCATCCAGTTCCCTTAAATAATCTGTCAATCTTAACAATTTCAGTCTTATATGTTAATTAATTATTCAGCATTTGATGAAAACGTGAAGTAAGCCCGTGGCCGAGGGCATATGCACTTTGGAGCACTTGGGGCATGAGCGCGCCCGTTTTTAACCGCAGATGCCTTTTTTTCCCCTCTCCCCCCCCCCAACCCCCACCTCGAAAAAGTTCATCGAAATATTTGTTCTTTTGCATTGGTTTTGGTTTTTCACTTGTACCCACCTTTCTGCATACGCCTATGCCCATGGCATTGCTATTCTCTTCAACCGTCTCTTTACCTGTAAATCACCGCAGTGAGTAAAGATATTGTATCGCCTGTTGACGCTTAAAATTTTTAGTTTTGTTTGTGCTGTTTTCTTTCGCAGCTAACTATTCGATACAGAAAAAGTAAGCACAAAATTGTGTTAGTTGTTGAAATTTAATAAACCTCACATGCTTCCGTAGAACTTGCCAACAATGACTGCAACTTGATGGCATCGTCCAACGTGATTACTGTTCGTGCAGCGTATTGTTGGAGAGATGAAATGTGCAAAACCTTTTGGCCGCGACTGTACATTGTCAGGACAACCTCACTCAAAGAAACTGTCAGCTTTCCCAATTCGGACCTTACACCTAAATTTTAAGTGCCTATGTTATTCTCCCTGTCACTATCAACGCCTTCCTGTGTGGAAGGATATTTACAGAGATTATACGACACGTTTAAATGTTCATTAGGATCATTCTACGGGAGTTTAGTGGTCCCTGGCTATTGCCTCTTTAAGTTTTCACGAAACATTTTTCTTTATAAAAATTAGTCAGTCTCACCTCTGAGGGCAAAAGGTTAACTCTGTCGTTAAAAGGTTGTTGGTTATTATCCATTTTAAAACCTCCCAGTGTTGTATCTTATGTGTAAGTTATGGGGTCTACCTCAAAATCCTTCTGTGCTTAAATTTCCTTTGTAAACAAGTTGTTTGGTAACCTAAAACCATCCATGTGGGAGTAGTTTTACAGTAAATAGAGCTGGTCATTTTATGCGTGCCCATAGTATGCAATTTTCTAAACCCTATCGCAGGCTAGGTTTATTGTTATGCGTCCGTCGGTTTTTATCGCAGCCTTCCGGGATAAAAAAAAGGCTAGACTAGAGGAAAGGCAGAACGGCTAGGGACATATTACCAGAGCAGTAGATGGCCTCATTTATCTGTTAAAACGAAACAACAAACTCTGAACATGTACCTTTAATTTTCGTTAACTTTCGAAAATAGTATTTCTTATTATTTAATGTTTTGCTCCAATTTCCAGTGTGCTCTGTACGAATTTCCTGCAATACGCAGCGCGGACAAGCACTCAGTTAATTTTTGCAATTAGTGTTTTATAAACTTAAATTTTTTTTACTCAAGTTAACTTCACCGCAAAAACGTCAGGCCCCCCCCCCCCCCCAAAAACAAAAATAAAATAGTAATTTTAAATTTTGTGTAAACAGTGTACTTTTAACTTGTCGATCCGGGGCTAGGAACAAGTAGTTCAAAAACCTTTTTCGCTCATTTTGAATGTAAATGGCAACACAACAAACTTTATAGGAGTTGGAACTTCCTATGTTGATTGATTGCATAAACCAAGAGTGTTTCTTTGCATATTTTTAGTTACATGGCTTGGCAACTTGTATTGTGACATACCGATGTGCACTAATCATTTTTGTAGGCTTTTATTTGGAATTCAACAGGAACCCCGAATAAAATCTCCCGTTTGGGGGCATGTAAAGGCATGAGGCCTAAAATTCCTGTCGATTGGTTAGGAGACCCTACACCAACCATCAACAACTCGGGGACACTTTTTTTTCTTAGCGCCAAAAAGTGCTAGCTCTATTTTTCCACCTCCAAATTTAAAAATAAATGTCTCCAAGGAAAATGGACTTCATCGACTCCTGTTTGCAGCTCTTAATAAACCCGAACTTTTTCTGTAATCCTACGAAAACAGAACTCCAAAATTCGCCATACTTTGGTCTACAACTCAATTTGAAAAAGTGCTCAAACTGAGCGCCGACGCACGCAATTTCCGCATAAGCCATGTAAATCTGCCCTCGACGCCGCTCGTGTGACTACGCCCCCAACAAAGTCTGATACATCAGGCAATGGCTCGAGCCAACCAAAGAGACATTTACGCAATCGTAAGCAGACCCAGGCCCGTACCGAGGGGAAGGACCACCAACATCTGCGGGATTGGTCAAGCCCCAAGTGCCCTCCCAGCGGCAACCTATCGTCGTTCGGCCATCACGGGCAAAACTTTGAGAAGGAACTCATTAAAAATTCCTCTAGCCAGCGTTGTGTACCACAGCAGCAAGTGGAAACTGACCACGCCCCAACAATTCACGATTGGCTACAGCGTCGTCATGGTGTCGAGATAAACTTGAAACGCAGCTTTTCAGATGGGGATGTAAGCTGCCGTTTGTCCATGTCCGGAAAACCGGAATTTAGTGAAACCAGTTTCTCGAGTTGGCTTGTTGCACGAAGCAAATTGCAACCTAACCTAGAGTTAGAAACTTGTAAATCTGTCCAACCAGAGATTGGCAGAAAACGTGCTTCTGTTGATTGTTTTAATTTTTACCTCGAATTTGGTAAAATCAGTTTGCCTGAGTTAATTCTAAATTAAATTAGTGTACTAATAGGGAAAGCTTAAATGCAGTTTTTTTCCTGATCCTCTTTAAATATAGGACCGATGTTTTCGTGTGAATTATATGTCAGTCTAGGGTGGAAATAAATGCATAATTATGGCTCTAGTACTGAATAGGTGTTACCAGTGAAACGGAGGTTGTAAAACCACAACCTAATGTAGTTTTTTTTTCTCTAAATAAGGGTTTTTTTTTTATTTAAAACCGAACACCTAACCCAGCGTTTTCCCGTGCAAGTTTATTTTAAATAGTAGTGTATGCCAATACAATCCATCTAAGTGCAACTAAAACTAAATAGTGTACATGTTGAAATTTTAATTTTAAACTTCAGAGACTGTACAAACCTGGAAAGAAACATGTCAATGCCGACACACTTAGCCGGTATTTTGTTTAAACAGTAAAATTGTTCAAACACTTTTGTTTTCAGTAAAAATTGACTGAAAATTACACTTTGTCTTTAATTGTAACGGCGGACGCTACGACGGCTTAGGTGCTTGTAACGCCCCCGGTTTCCCTGGTGTACGTGGAGTTTCAGCCTGAGGTTAATCGGTGTTAATGACAACTTTATACGTTATTCAACACAGCACGGACACTGTCCCAGCATGGGGGATGAAGCGCCGGTCCTAATTAAAGGGGCCTAACCTTAAACTGTCGGTATCGCTGCCACCAACGGTGGCTTTAACTGTTTTACTAGCTAAAATTAAATGATGGGCTACATATTTATATTTTACACTAAAAGACAATTAATCAATCTAGCAAACGACTGAAGCTTAAAACTCCTGGTTTTATTTATGCAACAGAGAATAAAGAACACTTTACATTAAGGTTTGCTTCTGAAAGCTTTTGAATAAAATGAATTAAAAGCAACAAGTTTGGAATTTACAAAGTAGCAATAAACAATTCAGACAAACAACGCTTGTGTTTGAATAAAAGTTTAAATTTTCAGACAGAAAAAGTAATCATGAGGGCTTCTGGAGACACTCGCAAGACTTGACAGCCTCAACTGATTAAAGTCTATCTGACAGTATGTTTCTTACATGATCAACCGTCCACAGTTATGTTTCTAAGTTTTCCAAGTACAAAAAGATCAACCTCCCTTACTTCCTGCAGAAACTGTTCTAAGAAGTTAAAAGCCCGGCAATTTTACACTTAGGCATCAGTGTGTTTCTTTTGACTTCCACAAAGATCAAACCGTCATTTAGTTTAAGTTAAAAATCCATTTAAAATAAACTGGAAAAGTTGGTTTTTAGTAAGAGAACCACTCGGACGTTATGGGGTGAGAGAACCTAAGATGCCGCTACAGGCGTCACCACCATAATTTTCTACAAGCTAGGGAGTTTAAGTTTACATTTAAACCAAAATTTAGAACATGAGGGTCCTAAACTATAACATACGAACCACTACCATTGTGCCCGGCATGGCATTCTCCGGACATGGCGTCTCCACTCCTGACTGGCGTGAACCTTCTAGCTTGAAAGATCTGTGAGCTGCGCTAACGATTGCCTCCTGGGGCTGGGGTTTTATACACATAACCGGAAGTTCGCGCGGACGGGCAGGAGAGCTATGGGGTCTGGTTGGCTGAGGGCCTTGAGAACAATAGCAAGTGGGAGGAGAAGTCGGATGAACAAAGGAACTGGGTGCAGAGCCGTTTGAAGGAGTAGAGATGGAAAAAGACAGGCCTGTTTGAGTTTTACTCAATTGAACTTTGGGAAATAGGCCTTTACTTTGAATTATTGGCTATGGAATGAATATTTACAAGTTTGCAACGTGAATAGGCTCTGGTTAAAGCTTAATACTTGGCTTTGGGTAATGCAGAAAGCATTACTATTAAATTAAACAAGCTTTAACTGAAAACTGCAGTGTTATACACCACAACTAGTTTTGGCTGGGGAGGGGGGTGAAATTGAGGATTCGATGTTTTTAGCGCAGTTTGACTTTCGGATTGGGTTAAACAGATCTTTTATAAATATCTTTTGGTTTTTAATAGTAGATCAAGCTATTAGTAGCATTCGGTAGGTCTCAGTCGTGTCCAGAGGAGAACTAAAACAAACATATAAACACTGAAAATTCGTGTCCGGTAGAATGCCGATGTCGAATTACGTTGGACGTATGGTAGCGTTTCTGGGAGTAACAGAATGTAATAAAAGCATAAATGCGGTTAAATAACTAGCTTAGTTGGATGCTATAACGCATTAAGTAACTGGGATCGTTTAATTATTTGGAAGTTAAAATTGATCGTTGTGGAAATATTTTCATGTCTTGGGTTCCCTTTTTCACGGCAGACAGATCTTGGATCTTGTTTTGTTTGTGAATTAACCACCTTATTCTTGGAAAAATGTGGTATAAAGACAATTAACTCTTCAGTTAATCACCCGCAAAGTAATTCAGTAGAACGGTTCCATCGTACACTTAAAGCCATGTAACGAGCCGTATGCCACGAACACCCAGAAGACTGGGAACAATGTCTCCCAGGAGCTAAGTTTGCGCTTCGCACCGCACCTCACGAGAGCACTGGCTTTGCTCCCGCTGAGCTCGTCTATGGACGAAACCTAAAAGGACCCTTGGATCTTTTAAAGAATCAGTGGATTGAACCAGATGTTCATCCGACTGTACTTGAATACGTGTTGGATTTATTGCAGCGTTTCAAGTTAGCTCGCGAACTGGCAGTGGAAAACATGCAGAAAGGCCAGGCGAAAAATAAAACCTACTATGCTACTTTCTACTAAAAGCTGTAGAAAAGAAGTTTAAAGAAGGGGATAAAGTTTTGATTTTAAAGCCTTTTAGAGCCAATAAACTAGATATTTATTGGGATGGTCCTTGTACTGAAACGTCTTTCAGATACAAATTATTTAGTCTCCAAAATAAGTGGCAGACAACAAGATACTGTGTATCATGTGAACCTCATGATACCCTATATTCCTAGGGAAGGTTTATGCAATTATACTCATGCTGACGAAAAAGAAGCCCTTCATAAGGAATTCGTTTGGACCGGAAACCCCGGTGACGGCCCTATAACTGGATCGGAAGCCATGAGTTTGTTCAAAAGAATAGGTGACATTTCTGAAGAACAGAAATTGGATTTATAGAATTTATTTCAAAAAGTTGAAGGAGTATTTTCTACACTCCCAGGTTGTACAGATTTAGTAATCTATGACGTCAAACTGCTTGATGAAAAGGTGAAACCTAATAAGTATTACCGACAAGGCAAGTTTGAAAAAGACTTGATTGTTACTGAAGTACAGAGAATGCTCGGACTTGGTCTGCTTAAAGAAACAGACTCCCCACACGGTAGTCCCATGATTATCGTTCAAAAAGAAGATGCTAAACCTAGACCGGTAGCAGATTACCGAGAATCAAATAACAATTCTGAAACACACGATTACCCAATACCTAATATTGAGGAGCGTTTAGAGAAAGCTTCCAAGCTTCCTTTAGAGTTGCAGCCATCACAACCCCTATTGGAAAATTTGAGCCCCTGATCAACATGGGGATGAAAAATGCCCCGTTCTGCTTTCAAAAGCTCATGGATCAAATTACCAGAGGGGTGGAAAAGTTTGTGAACACCCTTCCAGGATGACACAGCTGTGGGAGCCGAAACTTGGCCCCAACATCTCGAAAATGTTTTCATCTTTTTATCTGCTATAAAGAAAGCAGGACTCACTGTAAATGCTACTAAGATTCAAGTGGCTTGTCAGAAAGTTACCTTCTTGGGAAATGAAGTAGGCGATGGTAGTCGTTCTCCTTCTGAAGTGAAAGTTTTAGCTGTGCAAAATTTTGCCAGACCCCTAACGAAAAAAGATGTAAGATCCTTTTTAGGATTAGTTGGTTATTATCAACGATATTTGCACCGTTATGCTCAAATTTGTGTGCCTCTAACAGATGCTTTAAAGAAAGATGGTCCAGACCCCATCTTGTGGGATAACCTTAAACAGGAGGCCTTTGACACTCTCAAGAGAGCCCTCGTTTCTTATCCAGTGCTAAGAGCACCCACTTTTGATCAACCTTTCACGGTCCAGTGTGACTGTAGTGAGAGAGGAATGGGCGTGGTCCTTTCCCAGACTCTGGGTGGAGAAGAGCATCCGTGCCTCTACATTTCCAGAAAACTGACTGTCAGAGAACAAAACTTTGGCACAATTGAAAAAGAATGTGCTTGCCTCGTGTGGGCAGTAGCTAAACTTAGGCATACTTGTATGGAACTAAGTTCTACATCGAAACTGATGAGATACCTTGTTGAGTTATATGGTCAAACTTAAGTTGTGGGGTATACCTTCAAACCCACCAGTGTTAAAGTGTTGTATTGTTAAATAGAGCATATCTTTTGTTACGTGCCCATAGGTAGCACCCTCGCAAGTTAGGTTGGGTGAGGACGGCTGGAAGGTTTTTGGTTATTTTCTTGGCTAAAAAAAATGCAATTTGACATAACTCGGACCAGTTAGGGACGTATTACAAGAGTAACAGAAGATATCATTTGACATGCATGCTATTTTTTTTTATGTAAAAACAACCAGTTTTCCGAGAGCAGAGAGTGCTCAGAGTTTTTACGACTTGCTGTTTTTTTGATGGACTTCTTAAAAATGGATGAACTTTTTATGCTTGAACTTAATCCCTTTAATTTTCTTGCTTGTTGTAAAATGACTTGTCAGTTAATTTTACGTTGGCTTGGTAACACCGTTGGTAAGACATGTTGTCTTTGCACTAATATTTGTTTTCAGCCGTTATTTCAACGTTCATGTGAACCCCGAAAATAAAGTCTCTCTTGTAGGGGCGTGTAAGGAATTTGCAACATTTTCTTTACAGTACTGTAGCTAGGCTACCTGCAAGCAACAAAACGCCAGATTTTTTAATCAAAACTGCCAATCCTAAACTTGGTGAGTAGGGTGGGCAGGAGAAATTGAACTTTTACACTCAACCTTGTTGAAATCTTGGAAGATCGTCAAAAAAAACCAAGTGGTCTAACTGATGTAGCGGCCGAAGCTACGACTGTAGAGGTGCTTGTAGCCTCGCCGACATCAACATGGTTTTTACTTTTACGGAAAACAGCACACGTATGCTACTGGCCCAGCATGGGTAACAGAGAGTCATTTGTCCTAACTGTAGGCTAACTACACAACATTAAAGGGGGGTATTCGCTGCCACCAGGTGGGTGTTTCTAAATGCAGCCCTAAGTTTAATTATTAAGTGGTTTTCTTAAGAACTATAACTTCTACATTTAGTCTAACTAGTAGAAAAACAGCCATTCTGACAAACTCTGATTTATTAAAATGCAGACAAAATATAAAAACAATTACACTTCGTTTCAACTAGGTTTACAAGAAAATAGGCTTTAAATTAAAGCACGGCGAATTTACATTAAAATCAACAGGAATTTACATTAATCTTCACGAAGAAGCAGGAAGATCCCCCAAGAATAACACAATACCACCTACCGCCAAAATTTTTGCTCCACTCAGTTCATTAAAACACCAAAAATTTCCTCATTTTAAATTTTCGGTGAAAACAGGCCGTTCACCTTCTTCAGAACGCAACGAGGCACTAAACTTTGAAAACGAACGTTACATGGTTGTGGCCATGATCAAGCAGACGACGCGCGAGTGAGAGAACCACTGATCAATACACAACTACGCTCTCAACCCCCCACTGCTTCTCAAGCTTGGCTTTCACATCAGAACCTACTGAATGTTCCGTCAACACGTGGGAGGCTCCTATCAGGTTCATGAGTGGAACTTTCATGCCCTTGAAACGAAGAATGGCCAGAGATTCAAGGGCCCTCAGGTGCCCTCCTTGGAGAGAATTGGAGGAAAGTAAAACTGTTGTGGCATTCCAAGCTATCTGGTGCTGCTGATGTTTGACATGGTGGGCGATGCCGTTGAGCATGTCTCCCTTCCTTACAGCTGCGACGTGTTCGCCTATTCTCTCGAGCAACCGTCTCTTCGTCTCGCCAATGTAGACGGCGTTGCACTGGCCGCATGGGACACAGTAGACCACACCACTCCTCCGGCCCAAGCGTGTTGGTAAGGACTTAGCAGTTGGAGGGGAAGGGGGTGGGGGAGACGGGGGGAGACGGTGCACTTATAACTGGTGCCTCGGCTGGGTTCCTGCACTTCTGGCGGGTAGGTGCCACGGGAGGTGAGGGGGGTGGGGGAGAAGGAGAGTAGAAGGAGGGGTGCACGGTCCTCTTCGAACGTGGATGCCTCAGCATCTCTTTGAGGTTGGGGGGTATCTCAAGAAGCACTTCGCTCGACGAAGCGAGAGAGTGCAACGTGCGTTCACAGAAAATGGAGTGAAGTGCTTCTTGAGATACCCCCCCAACCTCAAAGAGATGCTGAGGCATCCACGTTCGAAGAGGACCGTGCACCCCTCCTTCCACTCTCCCTCTCCCCCGCCCCCCTCACCTCCCGTGGCACCCCCGTCCCAGGCCATTCCACGCACGCATCGTTACCCAACCCGCCAGAAGTGCAGAAACCCAGCCGAGGCACCAGTTGTAAGTGCACCATCTCTCCAGTCTCCCCCACCACCTTCCCCTCCACCTGCTGAGTCCTTACCAACACGCTTGGGCCGGAGGAGTGGTGTGGTCTACTGTGTCCCATGCGGCCAGTGCAACGCCGTCTACATTGGCGAGACCAAGAGACAGTTGCTCGAGAGAATAGGCGAACACGTCGCAACTGTAAGGAAGGGAGACATGCTCAACGGCATCGCCCAGCATGTCAAACATCAGCAGCACCAGATGGCTTGGAATGCCACATTTATGTATTTTAATTATTTATACACCAAAGCTAGGGGTCGTTAAAAAGTGTTTTCCGTTGCTAAAGCTTACTGGATTAGGATAAGAAGCGGTTAAATTCGTGCTCAGTCTTAACGTAAAGTTAAAATTAATTTGCGGCTGCAATTTAATTCCGTATTTCATTTATACAATCTGTATTTTTTAACGTAAGGTTAAAATTTCCCGAAATGGCTACTTTCGACGAAATTGTAGAAGGTCTTAAAAACAAAGAGCTTAAAAAAGCATGTTTGGACTTAGGTTTAGCAGTAAGTGACACTAAACAGATTTCACTTAAAAGTTTACGTGATGCAGTTGACGATAACAAAGTTTCTTTAACTGAACTTGCTGACACGCTAGAAAGCGCCATGGAAAGGAGAGATTTAGCCATTCAAGCTAAAAAGAAATAGCTCTTAAAGAAAATTAGTTATTCTTAAAAGCAGAAGAATTAAAGTTAGAAGCTTTAAAAATTGCCGATGCGGATAAACGCAGGGCACACGAACTTGCTTTAAATGATCAAGAGGCAAAAATACGTGACCGTGAAGCGCAAATTAGAGAACGCTTTAGCGCTCAAGAGCTACAAAAGCTCGATAAGCAGATAGAAGTAGCTAGGCTAAATTCTGCTAGTTCTGGACCATCCAATGGTACGGTAACCCCAAACCTAAAGGAGATCCAGTAAGCAAACCAGGCAAAATTGCCGATGTTGTACGTTTAGTGAATAGATGGACGTCCGACTCAGAAATTAACAGTTTCCTTAAAATTTACGAGTGAACTATGTTAACGCAGAAAATTCCCAAAGAGGAATGGGTGGTAGGCTTACAACCTCTTTTAGGTTCAGTATTAATCCAAGTGTGTGATCAACTCCAAGATGCTGACATGCATGACTATGAGATCGTTAAGACGAAACTTCTTGACAGGTTTGTGCAAACTAAAGAGTCGGTGCAAACCCAGTTTCGTTCCTTAGAAAAATTGCCAATTCGTTCCAAGAAAATGGACCAATTCGTCACATCTAAACAGCTCTTAATAGCCACGAACTTTATCTGTTTTCCCCCGCAAACAGAACACGAAAATTCCTTCTAGAACTTTCACAGCATCCATTTGAAAAACGCACGAATCCGAGGCCGTAAAATCACCGTAGCGCACGAGACGCCATTTTCGCCACTTGAAAAAATTTGTATTTGCTTTTATTTTTCACATAGGCATAAAGCCGAAAACATTAGTTTAGTGTTTGTAGGGAGGAGCTTCCTCTACGAAGGTACTTAACCTCCATAATAATTGTACTGATACTTTGTTTTGATATTTCTTAAGTAAATTTAAGGTGACGATCTAAGATGCACTTGAGAAATGTCCGACATCCAGAAACCCAATTTTACGTCTATAAATGTTAAATCCAACTATTTAAAATGCGTTTTAGCATTCGCTGGTAACCATAACTTTTATTTTATAATAATCTTTTAACGTAATCTTTTGCCATCCCAACTACCGGAGCTTAGGCAACATTTTTACTTACGAATTTTCCTGGACACGTCTTTTCTATTTGTACTCCGTTGTTCCTAGCAAAACCGACTTAGTTTCTAATTTCCCAAAGTAAACCTGGCTTCCCAATGTTAATAATCGAATTTATAATGAGCATTCCTTCAATATTCGCGATGCCTAACATCGTGGTTTACAAAGAAAACAATCCGTAGTAATTAAAGGCCTTATTCACGTTCCAAACAATGAGTATAACTCTACCGGCCTCTCTGTATCACGCAGTCCATAGTTATTCCTTCAAACGGCGCCAAGCGAAAAATCCTTTGCGTTGCCGACTTTTCTATTGTTCTCAAGGCCCTCAGCCAACCAGACCTCGAAACTCTCCTGGTCGTCCGCGCGAAATTCCGGTCACTAGAATAAAAGGCCCCCGCTCCTCACCCTCGTTAGCACACGCTAAGCAGATCTCAAAGCCAGAGGTGACCACGCCAGTCGGTATAGGAGATGTCCCGTCCGAATGTTGCCATGCCGGGCAAAGGTAGTTGGTTCGTATTAGACTAGTGTTAGTTTAGAAAATTTAATTTTGGAAACCCCATTCGAAATTTTAGTTTTAAATTAACCTAACCTTAAGCTTTGAGGGAATTATGGAGGTGGAGCCATAGTCGGCCTTCTAGGCCCCCATCACCATAACGTCAGGGTTCACGGTGCCTTTCTAAAAACCAGCTTTCTTCCCGTGTTTATTATTATGAACTTAATCTAAACATTAAATCTGCATTTAGACGACGTATTTTCAGGGTGCTTCCCCAAATATTAAGGATCTACAGATTTGTTGATTTGATCTTAGGTCGGACTTAAACAAAATCTTGACTATTTGTGTGTAATTCTTGCGGTTTGCACCAAATAGATTTATTTCATGTAATTCCCGCGGTTTGCATGTTATAACGGGTTCCCGAGGTCCGAAAAACATTTTCTAATCGAAATTGTCGTTTTTACTCTTCATCTTGTAGTTGAAGTTTGAGTTGAATTTAATGTAAATTCTTGTTGATTTTTCCTGTTGTAAAAATCGCCGTGCTTTAATTTAAAGCTATTTTCTTGTTCTGACACTACTTGATTTTAAATGTAATTGTTTATATTTATTTGCCTTTTAATAAACCCCTGAGTTTGTAAAACGCCTGTTTTTCTGCCAGTTAGACTAAATGTAGAAGTTATAGTTCTTAAAAAAACCACTTAATAATTAAACTTAGAGCTGCATTTAGAAACACCCACCTGGTGGCAGCGCATACCCCCCTTTAATGTTGTCTAGTTAGCCTACAGTTAGGACAAATGACTCTCTGTTACCCCTACTGGGCCAGTAGCATACGTGTGCTGTTTTCCGTAAAAGTAAAAACCGCCACCGAACTAGAAGTTTAGAGGTCAAAACCACATTGATGTCGGAGAAGTTAGAAGCACCTTGAGAATCGTAGCTTCAGCCGCTACAACGTATGACGCTGCGGCCCAAGCGAGAAGAGTTGGACGAGAGGTCCAAGGGAGAATTGCGGGCAGGTGAAAGAGCAGTAGTTGCTCGGCGGAGATTTCTTTTAGCTTCACGATAATTGTACTTCGCAATTTGTAAGTTATGATGAAGGGATGAGAGATACATGTGTTCAGCAGGAGGGGTACGTTGACCAGCCTGGAGAGAGACTCCGAAAGAGCGTTCCAATCACCAAATTCAGCATCGGTGAAAGGCGCAGGGATGATCGGTTTCGCGGCGGCAAGGTCGAGGGCGGAGACCCAGCGGTCGCCAAGAGCGAAGGGAGTAAGAGCACGAGGTAGAGCGGCCGATGAAGCGGGAGCGTCGGAAGCGGCGGCCATCTTCGAGTAAATCCAAATTCCGTGCGAAAGGCGGGGAACCATGGAGCGAGGTGGCGTGGAGACACCTCTGGAGGAAAATGAATGCCGAAAGCGTCCACGCTCTCGCTTTTATAATGGAGGACTGTGTCGCACATGCGCAGTGGGACATGCAAGCAGGCGCCTGCGCACCGGAAGAAACATCCAGGGGAACATCACATTGGGACAATGTAATGCTAATACTTTCTTTGTTTTGGCAATGAAGAAAGTATTTTTTAGGGGGTGGGCATGGGTTCCACACAGGGGTTTAACAGACGCAACAGCTTCAAAACGAGCGAGAGATGTTTATGAAGAAACACTCGTCCGTCTCTAATGGATGTCTAAGTAGCCAAGGAAACACAGATAATTTTTTTTTTATACTAAACCAAACAAGGACCTATCTCATACCTGATCTTCTGTAATCTGCATGTAGAGTACAATATAGTACATCAAGTCAGCCATTCCTTTTTTTACTGTTCCACGAAACTTAGGAGTTTCAACTAAGCCATGAACAAACTCAAATATGCTGAAGACCAAAGTCTCAAATCCGAGCACTTCCCCTATCAAAAACAAAATTTTTATAATTTAACAACACATTAAGGTAAGGTAACAAATTTTTGATAAAAAAAAAATTAAGCATTCGGGAACAGTACCGTCAGAGTCAACGGCATCATCAGCTTCTTCACTACCATTTATGACAGTCCTAACGTAGCTAAACAACAAGTTAAGTGAAATAAATTTATTCGTTATGCAAACTTCCTTAACTGTATATGAGGTTGGGTGAAGCGGTTTATTGTGGAGCGGTTCAACAGTTGCTGAATTTATTGCGAGAGGTTTCAACAGTTGCTGCACACATGCAGCCTTGTTGAGGTGAGAGAGCTTGTGCCTGAGGACAACTGGCACGCAGGTATGAGTGAGTGCAGATGGAGCGAAGGCCAACTGTGAGAGATTGGGTGAAGCGGTGAGCTTTGCCACCACCCAATGTATACACTTACAGGTATAACACATGTATACACTTACAGGAATAACACACGTATACACTTACAGGAATAACACACACTGTTTGTGATTCCAATATTTTATAAAACTAACTTGCAATTATCTTCCCACGTTGAATTCATGGTACATAGACAAGAAAATAATTACCTCATGGTTACAGTAAGGATACCTAACACGTGAAACGCCATTCATGTAAACTGTCCGTTTAAACATGATGAAACACGGTGTCAGGGTAGCCCTCGTCCCCGTGGTGCAAAGAGTAACTAAGTCCTCATAAATTTTTGTTTGTGTGTCATTCACCACCACTGGGCACATGTGAAGCATGTTTGTTTCATTCACCACTTGTTTGAAGCATGATGCGTTTCTAGTTACCCTCTTTTCTTCTCCTTCCGCGGTAACCATTGTCCCCTTGATTGCAATGACCTAAAGAGGTCGTGGGCCAAACTTTGGTGTGAGCTTTGTTTTCACTTCGTTCTCGAGGAGAACAGTGTCTCTTACTTTGAGTGTTTGCCACGAATGTGCCTCTCGTGTCGTCTGCTCCACAAAACGTTTCTTCAGTGCTGCACATTCGATGAATTTTGGTGAATATTCATAAGTGTTCGACCCTGAGAGCTTTGTCCGGATTCTCCTGCCCAAAAAAAACTTCGGCTGGTGCCTAGCCCGTTGCAGCGTGCGGCGTTGCTCGGTAGTTAAACAGGAAATGGTGAAGTTCTTGCTTCCAATTTTTCCCCTGTAACACTGCGCATGAACCGTTCGGTGAGGCCATTGGCCCGGGGCCAAACCAGTGTTTATTTTTCGTTGCCGAAATCCCAGCGTTTTTGCAAACTGATCAAAATCGGCGGAGCTGAACGGTGGCCCATTATCCGTCCTTAAAACCTCCGGTATGCCGTATGACGAGAAAAACTTTGTGAATTTTGGTTGCACCGATTGGTTTGGCGTCGATCAGATGATTTCCACCTCTGGAAATCGGGAGTAGTCATCTATGATCACGAGAACGTATTCGCCTGTTGGGAATGGTCCCCCAAAATCGGCGCTTACCTCCTGCCAAGGGTAGTCTGGGAGAGTGGAAGTCTGAGTCGGTGATGGCTTTTGATGAGGGTTTGATGAAGTTGCCTGGCACGGTAAGCAATTTGCTTGCTTAATGTCCACCGTCTTGTCGAGACCTGGAAACCACAACGTTTCCCGGATGAGCTGCTTCGTCCGCACCAGCCCTTGGTGTCCTTCATGTGCTATGCTAACCACTCGATCTCGTAAGGTTGCCGGGACTACTAAGCGGTTCCCCCGGAGTAAAAGTCCATCTGCTACTGTGAGTTCTTGTCGGCACGTGTGGTACAAAAGTAGCAATTCACAATTTAAACAAACAACGCTTGTGTTTGAGTAAAAGTTTAAATTTTCACAATAGAAAAAGTAATATTAGGTGCTCCCGAAGACACCCGCAAGACTAAACAGCCGCAACTGATAGTAGTCTATCTGACAGTATGTTTCTTATGATCAACCGTCCACAGTTATGTTTCTAAGTTTTCCAAGTACAAAAAGATTAACCTCCATTAGTTCCCTCGAGAACTGTTCTAAGTAATAAAAAGCCCGGCAATTTTACACTTAGGCATCAGTGTGTTTCAATTTGACTTCCACAAAGATCAAACCGTCAATTAGTTTAGATTAAAAATCCATTTAAAATAAACTGGAAAAATTGGTTTTTAGTAAGAGGACCACTCTGACGTTATGGGGAGAGGAAACCTAAGATGCAGCTACAGGCGTCTCCACCATAATATTCTCTAGCTAGAGAGTTAAGTTAAGTTTTAAACTAAAATTTAGAATATGGGGGTCCTAAAGTGAACTTTCAAAAGCTAAACTAACATACGAACCACTACCATCGTGCCCGGCATGGCATTCTCCGAACATGGCGTCTCCACTCCCGACTGGCTTGACCCTTCTCTAGCTTGAGATCTGTGAGCTGTGCTAACGAGGGATCCTGGGGCTGGGGTAATATACTCATTACCGGAAGTTCGCGCGGACGGGCAGGAGAGCTCCGGGGTCTGGTTGGCTGAGGGCCTCGAGAACAATAGAAAGTGGGAGGAGAAGTCGGATGAACAAAGGAACTGGGTGCAGAGCCGTTTGAAGGAGTAGGGATGGAAAAGACAGGCCTGTTTGAGTTTTACTCAATTGAACTTTGGGAAATAGGCCTTTATTTTGAATTATTGGCTACGGATTTCATATTTACATGATTGCAATGTGAATTGGCTCTGGTTAAAGCTTATTACTTGGCTTTGGGTAATGCAGAAAACATTACTATTAAATTAAACAAGCTTTAACGGTAAACTGCAGTGTTATACACCACAACTGGTTTTGGCTGGGGAGGGGGACAAAAATGGGGAATTCGAAGTTTTTGCACAGTTTGACTTTCGGAAATGGGTTAAACAGATCTTTTCAAGAATTCTTTTAGTGTTTAATAGTAGATCAAGCTATTTGTAGTATTTGGTAGGTCTCAGTTAGGTCCAAGGAGAACTAAAATAAACATATATACACTGAAAATTCGTGTACGGTAGAATGCCAGGTCGTAGTACGTTTGGACACATGGTAGCGTTTCTGGGGGTAAAAGAATATAATAAAAGTATAAATGCGGTTAAATAAACTAGCTTAGTTGGATGCTATAATGCATTAAGTAACTGGAAACGTTTGACGTTTAAATTTTGAAGTTAAAATTGATCGTTGTAACGGAGGGTGCTACGATGGGGTAGGTGCTAGTAGCATCGCCGTTCGCCTGGTGTAACTCGATCTTCCTTACTATTACTCTGGTCTGACTTGTGATACTTTTTTAGTTAAAACGGCACTACTGCTACAGTCCCGGTGTAGAGAATGGAGCTACAATGTTCTAATAATGTAGGCTAACTAGTAATAATAAGCGGTAACGCTGCCACCAAGTTGGGAATTAGGCTAGCTAAGTTAAATTCGACGAGAATTATCGTAAATACTAACTGCTAGCAAACAACGAACGAATAAACCGTTGGACGTTTAAAACTCCTGGTTTTTATTTTAGTCAAACATGTTAAAACATTAAAACATTTGCACTTTACATTTACATTTGGTAAATTTACACCTAATTTAGGTTATAAATGACACGGGGGGAATTTACATTAAATTCGACACTAGAACTTGGCTTAGTTCAAATAAACAATTTCAAATAGAAACAGTGATTTTAGGCAATGGGGATTTCGCAAAAGAGCCCTCTAAATTACAGACAGCCTCGGCTGACTAATAATAGTAGACCTGTTTTAGAGTTATTTTTCTACGTGTACTAGCAAAGCATTAAACCTCCCATAGTTGCTGTTGATATGTCAACTCCTTAAATTATAGAAGCCGCAGCGTGTATAAAGTCGATCCGAGCGTTTAATCGATGGAGCCTCCCACGAAGATCAAACCGTCCTTTGTTTACATTAAATTTCATCTCCTGCGATTTTCTACAACCACTCGAAAAACGCTCCAAACTGAGCGCACCGCACGCAATCACCGATTGCCCTTTTCCAAATAAAACTGGTATATTTGTAATTTATATTTTTCTTCTCAGGCATAAAGCCGACCAGCTTAGTGTTGTTGTAGGAGGGGCTGCCAATCAGCACTCAACCACATAAATGTACTGAGGTGCGCACACTACGTTTTTATTTTGAACTTCAATACCGGTTTTGGTTTGTTATGAAAACTTCGATTGGACTCTTGTCATTATTTGCGGCTGCAATAATGCTGTAAACTAAAATGCGTTTTAGCATCTACACACAAGCTGGTTCATTTAATCTTTTGCTTAGTGCTTTAAAACTCCGACCATAGCAACCTCTAACAAATGCATATGAAGCCCTTTACTACTATTAAATCTTGCAATAGATCAGTAACCATCCTTCTATTAAACTTGAATAATGTTTTTAAAAGCAAACTCTGTTCCCCCCCCCTCCTTCAATAGTTGCGATACATAATATCGTAGTTTTAATTTATAAGCCTATTCACGTTGTGAGTTCAAAACTCAGTTCCTAAGGCCTCTCAGTTAACAAAAGTCGGCAATTCTCTTTGCTCTAGCTGTAGCTCCAATATGTAGCCCATCTTTAGATTTTAGCTAGTAAAACAGTTAAATCCACCGTTGGTGGCAGCGATACCGACAGTTTAAGGTTAGTCCCCTTTAATTAGGACCGGCGCTCCATCCCCCATGCTGGGACAGGCGCCCATGCTGTGTTGAATAACGTAAAAAGTCGTCATTAACACCGATTAACCTCAAGCTGAAACTCCACGTACATCAGGGAAACCGGGGGCGTTACAAGCACCTACGCCGTCGTAGCGACCGCCGTTAGAACAGTGTATTTTTATAACTTGTGGTGATGTATTTCACGGGAGGTGTATTCCTCAGAAGGTGTATTCCTTGGTGCATTAATTTATGCAATTTATTTACATGGCTTGGCAGTCTTGTTCTTTGGCATGTCTTGTGTGCACTGACCCTTTCTGTTGTAGCATTTATTTGGAGTTCGACAGTAACCCCAAATAAAGTCCTCCATGTGGGGGCGTGTAAACACGGTCTCGTATCAGACGCTCGTGGTAAGGACACCTCAACACCAGCGAAGAAAATACCTGAGGGCAGAACTCTTCAACACCAGAAGATAATCGTCTTTATGGCGATTCCACTTTAAAAATGTAAATATTGTATATTGTTCTCTTAGGCATAAAGCCGAAACACATCCAGCTTAGTTATGTTTTAGATGTTGAAAACACACGATATTTTTTTATTTGTAACAGGTGACGACTTTGTTTATTCATGAAAAATGTCCGACGTTCAAACCACTTTAAAAACTAACCTAACCTGCGTTATAGCCTTTTTAAAACTAGCTGGTACATTTAATCTATTGATTTTTGCACTTAATGCATTTTGGTAAACTTAACTTCTTGCCATGAACCCTACCGGAGCTCAACCTTTTATGTTTGTTTATTTTTACGGACCCAGTGTTTATTTCATGTCTATTTTTTATAGCATCTCCATCCAAACTCCGACCGAGCAAACCTCTAAAAACGAAAACAAACTATCTTTCCTTCGATAAAATCATGCTTTGTAAATAGCAGTTTCATTCCCAAAGTCAAGTATTTAATCTGTGCATTACACTTCGTCCCCCCCCCCTCCTTCAATAGTTGCGATGCTTAACATTGTAGTTTATTTTTATACTCACTTGCACTCAAAAGCCAGGCCTCTAACGTTTCCAAGTCGGCAATTTTCTTTGTCAATTCAGCCTCCGCAATTCCCGTCCAACCAAAACACTGCATTCAATTTCCCTTCCAACCAGAGTGCTCAGCTACCCTAGCCGACCGCGCCGTCATGCCAACTTCCGGTAGTGACAGTTCGGCCGGTTTTGGTCAGTCTCTCCTCCTCCAAGTGTCCACCTCTACCCCACACCCCCCCTCCGTCGCTCTCCTACAGGACCGCGCTTTTCCTCTGCCTGCCGGTCAGGCAGAGAGCCTAAAAACCCAGACCCAGGAGAATTTAGTTAGCACAGCTCAGGATTCTCAAAGCTAGAGGTCGCTACGCCGGTCGGGAGTGGAGATGCTGCGGTCTGATTGTGCCATGCCGGGCAATGGTAGTGGTTCGTATGTAACTTGGTTTAGATTGTAATTTTATCTTTTGGACTTAAACGTCAAAATTTATAGTTTAATTTTAACTTAACCTCATAGCTTTGAAGGTAATTTTATGGTGCGTCAAGCCAAACGCCATTTCGGACGTTGGCGGCCGTAATTTAAGGGTGCACGGTCCCTTACTAAAAACCAGCTTTATTTTTATCATTTCTTAAATTAGAGTTTTCTCAGAGTTGAAGACAGAGTTGGTGGCTATTAAGCATTGAAGACAGTGATCGTTTTGAACCATTTTCCTGGGAGTTACACAAGTTAAAGTAGAAGGCTTAGGAAATACGCCTACAGCTCTACTGAGCGCTAAGAGTAAAGAAAATTGTTCCCCCGAGTTTTTGATCTTTGGTGCCGGGTATCCTAACCAATCTGGATTTTTGGCCAAATGCCTTTACACTAGCGACTGCGATCACAAGAAAAGAAATTATGGTGATGTTGGTTCTCTGGAGGGGTCTCTGAGGGGTCTCTGGATGAAGTGACAAACTTGCTTCAAGGCAAAAGAAGCATGGTGAAGCAGAAGACGAAGGGGCTGTAGAAGAGTCCAAGGGTGGCGACGATGATCAAGGCGCAGGGACTGGTCATACTGGAAAAACTGTAAACGGGACTAGAAGCTTTGTAACCGCAAGACAAGGCAATGGTGGCGAACAACGACGGGGGAATGGTGGCAGGAGATCCGAAAGGGAAGAACTGGTCACGGAAGGGTAGGGTCGTGTCCAACGCAATACTGGCAGAGTAAGAGGGTATCGGGATGACCGGAAAGACCGGAATATTGTGTCCAACATATGCCAAGAGTAACTGTTAGGGAAGGTTACCCCTGTAAAAGTTACCAAGGTGCAGGGACGAATGGTAATCGCCCTGTGCGTCGAGGTGGTGCAGTCTGGGAAAAGCGAGCAGGCAACATGTTGCTGGGACGTCGGCAGAGAGTCATGCTGGAGAAGCAAGGAGATCGGGTGTCCAGGCAAGCCAACAGCAGGCCAGAGATCGTTCACTAGAGCAGGAGCCGGTGCGAACGTAGATAGTGAAGGGCAGAGAGGGGTCAGTAGAGCGACCGTTGGAATTGGATGGTCGTCAAAGCTGGAGGACGAATCCACTCCACAGAGTGGTCAACAAGGTTGGTTTAAAAATGTCACATCGCTTACTTTGAAAGTTCTAGTCCATGTTTACGTTTTTTTACGCTTAGATTTCAAAGTTAAGTATATTTACCGTTCCAATATCCTTGCAAATTTTCGACAGTCAGGTTTTCTGGAGTTGGAGGGGCTCAGAACGACTGTCTTCATCAGGCTACCACATCACCGCTTACTTCGTCGTGAACGTTCGTCTGCTTTCGTTCGTCTGCTGCTATCGTCCGTTTGATTGCGGCGCGAGGCCATAGCCTCCTTAACTTGCAGGCCAGTGCACCACTTCTCCCACAGCAACTTTTAAACTCTTCTCTCAGCAGGAACTGAATGTTAGGGTTTGACGGTCCCTGGATATTCATCAGCACAGCCTTCTCTCGGCAAAGGGCCTGAAGGATCATCTGATGAAAAGGCAAGCCTATCCTGATGCCAGCACAAGAAAAAGAAGTGAAGCCAGTGAGCAAGAAGATAAAGCCCTGAAGCACATTAAAACACCCGTGAAGGCGTTTACCGAGTTCCATGTGGGGATTGTGATGCCGTTTATGTGGGAGAGACAAAAAAAGGTATACGTACGAGAGTCAAGCAGCACATGGCAGACACCAGGAATGAAGTTGTAACAAATGGCATAGCAGTCCACTACAAGGAAACTAGACAACAAATCACCTGGGAAGGCACTGTGACACTCCTCAAGTCCAACTCTAACAATGATGTGCATCTGAGAAGCCTAGAATCCCTGGCTATTCAACACCACAGCCGAGAGAAGGCTGTGCTGATGAATATCCAGGGACCGTCAAACCCTAACATTCAGTTCCTGCTGAGAGTGTAGCGGCCGAAGCTACGATTCTCAAGGTGCTTGTAACTTCTCCGACATCAATGTGGTTTTGACCTCTAAACTTCTAGTTCGGTGGCGGTTTTTACTTTTACGGAAAACAGCACACGTATGCTACTGGCCCAGCATGGGTAACAGAGAGTCATTTGTCCTAACTGTAGGCTAACTAGATAACTTTAAAGGGGGGTATTCGCTGCCACCAGGTGGGTGTTTCTAAATGCAGCCCTAAGTTTAATTATTAAGTGGTTTTCTTAAGAACTATAACTTCTACATTTAGTCTAACTAGCAGAAAAACAGGCGTTTTACAAACTCGTAGGTTTATTAAAAGGCAAAGAAATATAAACGATTACATTTAAAATTCAACTAGTGTCACAAGAAAATTGGCTTTTAACTTAAAGCACGACGATTTTTACAACAGGAAAAATCAACAAGAATTTACATGAAATTCAACTCAAACTTCACACAACTGGGTGAAGAGTAAAAACTACAATTTCGATTAGAAAATGCTTGTGGGACCTCGGGAACCCGTTATAACATGCAAACCGCGGGAATTACATGAAATAATCTATTTGGTGCAAACCGCGGGAATTACACACAAATAGTCAAGACTATGTTTCTTAAGTCCGACCTAAGATCAAATCTTCAAATTTGTAGATCCTTAGTATCTAGGGAAGCACCCGAAAAATACGTCGTCTAAATGCAGATTTAGTGTTTAGATTAAGTTCATAATAATAAACACTAGAAAAAAAGCTGGTTTTTAGAAAGGGACCGTGAACCCTGACGTTATGGCGATGGGGGCCTAGAATGCCGACTATGGCTCCACCTCCATAATTCCCTCAAAGTTTAAGGTTAGGTTAAATTTAAAACTAAAATTTCGAATGGGGTTTCCAAAATTAAATTTTCTAAACTAACACTAGTCTAATACGAACCAACTACCTTTGCCCGGCAAGGCAACATTCGGACGGGACGTCTCGTATACCGACTGGCGTAGTCACCTCTGGCTTTGAGGATGAGCGTGTGCTAACGATTGCCTCCTGGGGCTGGGGTTATATACACATTACCGGAAGTTGGCGCGGACGCCGAGGATAGCTACGGAGGTCTGATTGGCTGAGGGCCTTGAGAACAATAGAAAAGTCGGCAGCGCAAAGGATTTTTCGCTTGGCGCCGTTTGAAGGAATAACTATGGACTGCGTGATAGAGAGAGGCCGGTAGAGTTAAACTCATTGTTTGGAGCGTGAATAAGGCCTTTAATTACTACGGATGGTTTTCTTATTTAACCACGATGTTAAGCATCGCGACTATTGAAGGAATGCTCATAATAAATTCGGTTATTAACATTGGGAAGCCAGGTTTACTTTCGGAAATTGAAAGCCAAGTTGGTTTTGCTACGGACAACGAAGTACAAACAGAAAAGACGTGTACGGTAAAATTCGTAAGATAAAATGTCGCCTAAGCTCCAGTAGTTGGGATGGCAAAACATTACGTTAAAAGATTATTATAAAATAAAAGTTAAAGTTACCAGCGAATGCTAAAACGCATTTTAATTAGTTGAGTTAATATTTATAGACGTAAAATTGGGTTTTTGGATGTTGGACATTTCTCAAGTGCATCTTAGATCATCACCTTAAATCTACTCAAGAAATATCAAAACAAGGTATCTGTACATTTATTAGGGAGGTTAAGTACCTTCGTAGAGGAAGCTCTGCCCTCTAAAACACTGAACTAATGTTTTCGGCTTTATGCCTAAGTGAAAATAAAAGCAAATACAAATTTATACAAGTGGCGAAAATGGCGTCTCACGCACTACGGTGATTTTACGGCATCAGTTTCGTGCATTTTTCTTAAGGATGCTGTGAAAGTTCTAGAAGGAATTTTCGTGTTCTGTTTGCGGGGGAAAACAGATAAAGTCCGTGGCTATTAAGAGCTGTTTAGATGAGACGGATTGGTCCATTTTCTTGGAAGATACAGGTGTTTGAATTTCGGGGTTTTTCACGGCCAAGGTGCCGAGAAAAAAAAAGTGTTCGTTGCCGTAAACGAAGTTTCCCTCAGGTTGTTGATGGTTTGAGTTGAGGTATCCTCTCAAATCGGGTGAAGAACTCAGGCCTTCTTTACAAGAGGAGAGTTTAATAAGTTGCTGCGGGAGAAGTGGTGCACTGGCCTGCAAGTTAAGGAGGCCATGGCCTCGCGCCGCGATCCAACGGACGATAGCAGCAGACGAACGAAAGCAGACGAACGTTCACGACGAAGTAAGCGGTGATGTGGTAGCCAGATGAAGACAGTAGTTCTGAGCCCCTACAACTCCAGAAAACCTGACTGTCAAAAATTTGCAAGGATATTGGAACGGTAAATATCCTTACTTTGAAATATAAGCGTAAAAAAACGTAAACAAGGTTGGCAAATGAAGGGTCATGAAGCTTCCGCACACGACCACTAGTCGTTGGCTGGAGGGACGTAGTACAGAAACAGATGCGGTCGCGCCCAGTCTTTTCTTCTGCTGTCCGGAGCCGAGGAGAGCACCCAAGCAGTGGTGGCCCTAGAGAAAAAAGATGAAGCCAGGTCCAGCACCGGCACTTTGATATGAAGGCTGCGTTCACGCAAACGAAGTAGGATAAGCTACCGAGCTGGAAGGAAAGCCATTAAGTTTTCACTACGGGGAGATTGCATTAGAGAAGGAATGCTATAAATTACAGGTAATGTTGCGTCGGCGATAGGAAATTATTTTCTCTCACTATTTACGATGAACATTATATAAAAAAACCATGCCAAGCTAACAACACTTTTTTTAAAGGGATTCCAATCCAATTCATTCAAGCAAACATCACCAATTTATAAGTAAACCAGCAAAGCATCACTCTAATTCAAGGTTAGATATTACCTGTAGGCTGTAGCGGTGGCGAGTTAGAGCATCCATTATGCCTATTTTTAGCTATACTGACTAAAAAATATGAGACTAAAATGTTGTGAACTGCCAGGCACAACATATTTTTCAAATATAGAAGTTTAAAAGCGACTTTCCGTGGTCATTTTAACCAATATGTCATAGTATTAGGGTAGTATCATTCATACAAATATTTTGTGAAAGACATAAACTAAGAAATTTGATAAAGGATACATTCCTGCACTTTCAGTGAGCGTATTCCATACAGGTGACAACACTTGCTGTAACCACACTGCCATCTGGCGTGGAAAATTCCGTATCAGAACTGTCAGTGCCTAAAATAAAATAGACAAACTATTATGTAAATCTACTAACACACTGAACAATCATTTTTACCGATTGTATTTACAATAGAAGCTGATCAAACATATTTACAAAAGATGTGTTAGAAATGTGTTAAGAAAACAGTTTATGAATAGCACATATTTATTTTATTTTTAATCTCAGAATTTGAATTTAATTTTAACATGAAGACAACACCTTGAGAATTTCCCTTTTCAAGCCACTGTCCGACGTTAATCCGTCAGGTTCCCGTAATCCTTGGACTAAAGCTTCTGTAAAGGCAGGCAAAATTGGACACAAAAGCATCTTGGCTATACCCTGGAAAAAGAATAAATACAGAAAATTGTATTGCTTACTTTAAATAATGCTAATACATCAAAATACCATGGGCACTTGGTCAATTTTGGTTTCTATGCCTAACCGCAAATATACATTACCTGCGATTTCTAGCATTCCTTCTTGTAATGCAATCTCCTCCTAGAGAAGAACTCGTTGGCTGCACTGCTAGCTCGGTAGCTTATCATCTACGCGTGCGTGATGCAGTCCTCCTACATAAGAGCGCAGGGACCAGGCCTGTTTTCATATTTCATGCCTCTCATTGTTAGAATCGAGAGGGGAGGCAGGGCTGGTACAGGCAATGTATACTTTTGGTTCGGCAATATAAACCAAAATCGGCCAAATGCCCCTGGTATTTCTAGCAATTTCTAGCATTGTAGTAGACCTCGTCACCGATGGCGGTGGGACCATAGTAACATGTACCCTAGCTACAAGCTGGCTGCCCGAGAATCAACGGACTCCCAGAACCTGAAGCGAAGGGAAAGAGGAGTAGGATAAGGGAGAGAGAGGCTACCCGTGGGTTCAAGGGAACCCAACTCGAGCGCTCGATGAAGGTGTCGCCCATTGTCTCACATCTTTTTTTCTATCTCCACTTGTCCTCCTCGTTCGTTTTTTTTTTTAAAGAAATGGAAGGGATGACGAGGTTCGCTGTTGTCGAAAGACACAGCGACCATTTGATAAAATAAGAAAGGAGGGCATAGGTCCGTAGACCACTGGGGACACATACAGGTTCAGAGGGGCGAACGATAAAACAGCCGTAACCACGAACAGGTAGCTGAATTTTACCTTCAAGTGGAATAACAAAGAGGTTGCTAGACGATCGGTAGAACCACTGGCGACGAGATGAAGTTTGACAGGACTTGCGAAGAATGTGAGCGTGCGACCGGAAGATTCGAAAACTGTGACGAACAGTGAAGGACGAAAGTGCCGGCGGCGACGAAACGAAGGTTCGACGATGGTGGATGTGGATGTCTAACAACAAGGCGGAACAGGGAATAAGGAACTCATGAGATAGTGTTCGCATTGATAACAGGGTAGGAGAGGGTCGCAAGGCGAGTCGTGCCAAATGAACGACCGCCAGGCTGATGAAGAAGCGAACATCAGCTGATCTAGGTACTGTGTGCGGAGAGGCATATCGGCCATGAGGAAGCATGTGTGGTTCGGTGTCATATGTAATGGTATTCTGTGCTGCGGCATGATTGGAGAGGATACCCAGACTCCAAACATCAAAAACTTCAGGCCCCCCCCCCGACCAAAGTCCTCAATTTTGGGCGTGAAGTTCGACGAGAAGCTACGATTGTAAACGTGGTCTTGTATTAGACTTTCGTGGTGAGGAAACCTCAACACCGCCGAGCCAAAAACCTGAGGGCAGAACTCTTCCAACCAAGAAGAACATCGTCTTTATGGCGATCTAACTTTAAAAAACGCCAGAAATGTAAATATTGTATTTTATTCTTTGTGACATAAAGCCAAAACATCACTAGCTTAGTTTGTTTTAGGAAGAGCTTCCACTGCGATGGTACCTTACCTCACATAAATGTAAAACACACGATATTTTTTATTCTTAAACAGGTGACGACTTACTTTAATTATGAAAAATGTCCGACGTTAAAATCTAACCTAAATGCGTTACAGCATATCCAAAACTAAGCTGGTATATTTAATCTTTTGATTTTTGCACTTGGTAAACTTAAATTCTTTCCATGAACCCTACCGGAGCTCAACCTTTTATGTTTGTTTATTTTTACGGACCCAATGTTTATTTCATGTCTATTTTTTAATATAGCATCTCCATCCAAACTCCGACCATAGCAAACCTCTAAAAATGAAAACAAACTAGCTTTCCTTTGATAAAATCATGCCTTGTAAATAGCAGTTTCATTCCCAAAGTCAATTAATATTTCTGAGCTAACACTTCGTCCCCCCCCCCCCTCCTTCAATAGTTGCGTGCATAACATTGTAGTTTATTTTTATAGGCCTAAATTCACATTGTTATGAGTTTAAAATTCACTTGCACTTTCAAGCCAGGCCTCTAACGCTCCCAGGTCGGCAATTCCCTTTGCCAATGCAGCCTCACCAATTCCCTTCCAATCAAAACACTGCATTCAATTCCCTCTCCACTCAGAGCGCTCAGCTACCCTGCCCGTCCGCGCCATCATGCCAACTTCCGGTCGTGACAGTTCGGCCGGTTTTGGTCAGTCTCTCCTCCTCCTCCAAGTGTCCACCTATAGCCTACACCCCCCTCCGTCGCTCTCCTACATAACCGCGCCTTCCCTCTACCTGCCGGCCAGGCAGAAGGCATAAATACCCAGACCCAGGAGAATTTCGTTAGCGCAGCTCAGGATTCTCAAAGCTAGAGGTCGCTACGCCGGTCGGGAGTGAAGATGCCGCGGTCCGATTGTTGTCATGCCGGGTAAAGGTAGTTGGTTCGTATGACTTAGTTTAGATTGAAAGTTTATTTTTTGGACTTACGGCAAAATTTATAGTTTAATTTTAACTAAACCTCGCAGCTTTGAATGTAACTTATGGTGCGTTTAGCCAAACGGCATTTTCGGACGTTAACGGCCATAACTTAAGGGTTTCATGGTCCCTTACTAAAAACCAGCTTTATTTTCACAGTTTCATTAATGCAACTTTAATGTAAACAAAGGCCGTCGGGTCAATTAGATTTGCAGAAGCATAGTACTTCATGGAGCGTACATCCCTTTTCTAATGTGATATTCTGATAGGTACGGTTTGATTTAGTGGGAGTACCACTCGAAACATAACTGTAGGTTAAGGTCTACTATTACTACACAGTCGAGACTGTTCGTAATTTAGAGGGCTCTTTTGCAAAATCCCCGTTTCCTAAAATCACTGTTTCTATTTGAAATTGTTTTGTGAACACAATTCTTGTTCTAGTGAGAATTTAATGTAAACTAGCGGAGTCGCTCGCTTCGCTCGCTCATTCCGCGTCGTCTCGCTG
Source organism: Lithobius niger (assembly GCA_023313725.1). Taxonomy (NCBI): domain Eukaryota; kingdom Metazoa; phylum Arthropoda; class Chilopoda; order Lithobiomorpha; family Lithobiidae; genus Lithobius; species Lithobius niger. Next base: position 12,892 of record JAHWFP010073746.1, on the reverse strand, counting down.
CGCTCGAGGAGCTTTCATGCTGCAACTCTTATGCTGCTGGCAGACAGTCTACATCTAAAACGATCAAGCAAATGATCAGAGTGCAGTGCATGTTTATCATAAGGCTTGAGTTCATAAACAAATGTACTAAACCAACCCCCTTCTGCCGTACGCCTAAACTGCCAATGAGCCAGTCGGCCTTGGCTTGAAGAAGCCTTATCCATCCGCGCTGCAAGGCCGTTTCAACGCTGTAGCAGGCGAGTTGCTGCGTGCTTCAACTAAACATGCTTGGTAATTTTATCATGCATACTCGTTTGTGCCGCTCCTGGCATACATCATTTTGTTATTCAAATAAATTATGCAGACTTTACATTGGTTTCCTTGTTTCACAAATTTTAAGAATTTTTACTTAAAATCCATCTCCTTCCCCGCTACGTGTGATGCTTTGAAAGAGCAACCACATGTCGCCTATAATTTTTGACTAATATAAAAGATTTCGTGTAAGGCGAAATCGTACCTAGAAACTGTTCGTGGCTACCAAAATTAGGCTGGACTATTGCTGAGAGGCTGGACTATTGCCGAGTAGAGCGCCAGCTAATAGGACACTATTGATCGAATGTCGATGTTTTACAAATGCAAACATGGAAATATTTCGGAAATATTACCCTTTTCTGTTATCTACATACTTTGTTTAAATAGGCCTAATTTAGCTTTAATCTTTTCGTAATTTCATTTAAATTTAAGGCTAAATGGGTAGTTTGTATTTGATATATCCAAAATGCAACTCCAACAGTCATCCCATCAGCGAGCTGCACGTGCCTCATTCTTGAATGACGGCTGTTAGCATTGCCAGCCGTAATCATACCGACAACACTACTGGACCACGCGCCTCCTACGTGGCGCAACAATTGTGGACCATCCGCACTGCGGGAAGAGGTGATATTCCGAAACTAACAATCAACTTCGGAAAATTCGTTTCAACAATGGTCCAAAGGTTTTTTTTCCGTTTTTTCGAGGGCAAAACTTTTACCTAGAATTACGAAAATATGCCTTAAATGATATCCGGAGTAATTTCCAGTCTTTTGAGACCTTTCTCACATTTCTAGCCTTCCCACTTCCGGAGGAGAAGACGTATATATAAACAAACCGACCGACCATAAGTTTTTAAGGGTTATGATTCCCCCATGTCATTTAACCTAAACTAAGGTGTAAATTTACCAAATGTATAGTGCGATCTTTTTAACATGTTTGTTTAAAAATAAAAACCAGGAGTTTTAAACGCCCGTCGGTTTATTCGTTCGTTGTTCGCTAGAAGTTAGTATTTAAGATAAATCTCTTCGAATTTAACTTGGCTAGCCTATTTCCCACCTTGGTGGCAGCGTTACCGCTTATTATTACTAGTTAGCCCACATTATTAGGACATAGTAGCTCCATTCTCTACACCGGGACTGTAGCAGTTGTGCTGTTTTTAACTAAAAAGTACCAAGCATAAACCAGAGTGATATTAAGACTGATCCAGTTACACCAGGCGACCGGCGATGTTAGAAGCACCTACCCCGTCGTAGCATCCGCCGTTACACCATCAGAATCGGCCAAACATAGAAGCTCTTAATAGCCACTTATCTGAACTTCATTCCTGTAAAAACAGAACATTAAATTCCCTTCTGGTTCGTCCACAGCATCCTTAAGAAAAAGTCACCAAACTGGGTCATAGCGCTCACACTTCCGGCCGCCGTAGCTTCAAAACCATGTAAAAATGTACTTACTTCTTTTTATTTCATTACAGGCATAAAGCCGAAATACACTAGCTTAGTTGTGTTTTAGGAGGGGCTTCCTTTAAGGTACTTAACCTCACATACATGTGGATACAGACTTAGTACGATATTTTTTATCTTGTTTGTTGGTACCCCAAATGCTATGAAAAATGTCCGACTTTTCTCTATCGCCCTTCTCTGCTGAGACAAAACTTAACTTACAATTTTCATATAGCCTTTTTATCGAGCTAGTTTGTTTAACCTTTTGAGTTTAATCTTTTGCCCCCAGATCACTACCTCTGCTTAGCTTTCCTTCAGCAACGATTTAAATGAACGTGAATGGTATTTGTTGTAAATAGTAAAGTATAGACTCGACCGTGACTACCAACAATCCGAATGCAAAACAAACGATCTGTTTCTTCAATTAAATTGTCAAAGTCAAACTGTGCATTACACTTAGTCCCCCTTCCTTCAATAGTTGCAGTGCATAACACTGTAGTTTAATATTTTGTACACCAAAACTCCGAAAGTAGCTAAAAAGCCAATTTTCTATTGTCTAACAGTTGAAAACTCGTTACTGGCACATGTGTACATAGTCACTGTTCCTTTAAACGGCTCCCAAGCAAAAGCCTTTGTTTGCCCAACTTCTCCTCCCACTTTCCATTGTTCTCAAGGCCCTCAGCCAACCAGACCCCCGTAGCTCTCCTGCCCGTCCGCGCGAACTTCCGGTCTCTAGCATAAAAACCCCCGCTCCCCTCACTCCTTAGCACAGCTCACAGATCTAAAACAAGCGGTGGTCACGGCCGGTCAGGAGTGGAGATGCCGCGTTCTGAAGGTTGCCATGCCGGGCAAAGGTAGTGGTCAGTATATGTTACTAGTTAATTGAAAGTTAATTTTGGGACCCCCACTCTAAATGTATAGTTCAATTTTTAACTTACCCTCTTGTTTTAGAATTTTTACAGTGGAGTAAGCCAAACGGCATTTTCGGTCTTTACTTGCTGTAATGTCAGAGTGGTTCTCTTCCTAAAAACCAGCGTTCCTTTGTTTATTTTAAACCGCGTTTTAACTTAAACGGTAGACAGTGTAAACGTGGACCGCCGAAAAACACTCGTTTCTTACTATCTGCAAAATACTAACCTTCATTATGTGCTAAATCGTTTAGATTTGCTCTTTTAATTGCCCGGAATTAAATTGAAACTCCTGTTTACTGTTTCAATCCGTATTATGGTTAGTTTAGCTCTCCGCCGCTAGGAGCGCTGGCGCCGCGCCTTATATCATACTGATATAGCGCCTGCCTGCTCACTTTTGTTTCGGGCATGCGTCGGGAAGGACGCACGCCGCTCGTTCTTTTTTTGTTGGTACTTCTCCACACTTCGCCAGGTTGCATCATGGAAAAGCAAGTTGATTTGCATTTAGCCTCCGGATTAAATTTTTCTAAAATGCACCTGCCTGTAAACTCCTTTTGATTTTACGCGTGTAGATAGATGTAATTCGTCGAATTTAAAAATGAAATTTGTTAACTTCATGGGGCAGCAAAGTTGACCCGTTTGCTTCGGGCGTGTGGCTTTCGGCTAGATCCATGGAAATTTTACACAGTCCACTGAAATTTTCTCTGCTTCGGTAGCCAACCCACTTGATCGGCGGCTCTTACCCTTATTTTGCACCGATGTCACAGCTCCGATAGTTTTACTCTCCGTGAAAACCATCGCACACCTCCTAACACTGCGGTAACCCTAATTCGACTCCAAGCCAGCTTTTGTTGCTGGTTTAGGCTGCGTTCTTTGTACTCGCCGACGGATTCTTCTCTGTCCGGAGGTAAGAAGAATTTTTCCCAGGCAATCTTGAACTTTTAGTCTCGGTGGTGCGAAAAGTCACTAGGGCAAACGTGACTATTTAATCGATGCATTTTCTCGTGGCACGGATTTTCGATTAGATGCTTTGAAAATGAGTTTTTGAAAAGAAATTTTATTTTTATTTTTGCGGGGCAGTTAGGAATTGAGAGTTGTAAGCTCATTGTGTGATCGCTAATTCAAGCGATGTTGCAACTACCACCCAAACAGTGCTGCCATCTACCAGCGTTGCGGTTAACTATTCAACATTTGCGGACTCTGGGCAACTCTGTTCGCAGGCGTCCATGGTCATGTTTCCGTACTTAAAATCACGACTTTATAGTGTAAATAAAACCGATGTCCATTGCCGTTTTAAAAGGAAAATGTGAGTATGTGTAACGTTCTTAATGGGTCTTTTGTGACTGTCCCAGAACAAACGGGCACGACCGGACCGGAGTTCTTGGGACAGAGCTTGATAGTCGCTGTGGTAACGAAATTTTTTAATAAATGTGACATAAAATGCCGAATCACTCAAGCTGAAAAACGCAAATAGTGATGTAGGCTCCAGCTCAAAAAATCCTTCTGACCGAGAAAAGGTCATAAAGAAGGAGAAATATGTCACAAAAAAATTGTGGGAAGCACATTGACCCTCTTTCTATGCTGATAGGACAGAGAAATCGGCTACAGAAAAAATTAAACTCGTTGGCAAAGGGCAATGATATGAAAAAGCCTTCGAGTAAAAACGTTACTTATCCGTTCGCCATTCGAATCATTCTTAACGAACTGTTCTCTCAATAAAACTCACAAAGCTCAGGTGAAAAAGTTTGCTCTTCGCCAGGCTTGAAATAAGCAAATAAATTAAAAAAAAAAAGGGACAAAACGAACTCTACTTTAGTGCATCACTTCGCCACTTTCGCCACAGTGATGGTTATGAATCAACAGGTGGTTATGGTTCACACTTCTCCGTAGTTCTCCATACTTCTCCGGAGTTCTCCATACTTCTCCGAGTTCTCCATACTTCTCCAGAGTTCTCCATACTTCTCCAGAGTTCT
>JAHWFP010073744.1:0-15844 GCA_023313725.1 Lithobius niger | reverse complement strand
GAATAGATCACCACCTTTCAGAAAATCTTAAGCATGTCCATTTTGGGGTATTAGAGGCCCTACAAGAGCACTTCGAATTCTAATATCACCTTGCACTTCTGCCACTACAGCATTACCTTTCACCATTATGTGGGTGTAGGATGGTCCCTAGCGATTTGGTTAGGGTTGATGGAAAGAATAGATCACCACCGTTCAGAAAATTCTAAGCATGTCCATTTCCGGCTATTAGAGGGGTCACAAGAGCACTTTGAATTCGAAAATCAGCATACGCTTTCATCGCTACGCCATACCTCTTCACCTTTAAATGAGCGTAGGATGGTCCCAATCCAAGTTAAACGATTTCGGTTAGGGTTGATGGAAATAATAGAGCCACACCTTTCAGAAAATCCTAAGCATGTTCACTTCGGGATATTAGAGGGGTCGCAAGAGTACTTTCAATTCGAAAATCATCTTACGCTTTCGCTACTATACCAACTTTTCACCTTTAACTGTCGTGAGACCGCTCCGTGTATAATTTAAACCAGTTTTGTTAGGATTGATGGAAAGAATAGATCAGTACCTTTCAGAAAATCTTAATTACGTCCATTTGAGCTATTAGAAGGGTCGCAAGAGCACTTTGAATTCGAAAATCACCTTGAATTCGAAAATCACCTTGAATTCGAAAATCACCTTGCGCTTCTCCACTACCCCATTACATTTCACCTTTACGTGGGCATAGGACGGTCCCTATCTAAGTTAAATGATTTAGATTAGGATTGACGAAAAGAATAGATCCCCAGCTTTCTGAAAATCCCAAGCAAGTCTATTTTGGGCTATTAAAGGGGTCGTAAGATCTCTTTCAATTCGAAAATCACCATACACTTTTGCCGCTATGCCATCACCTCTTCACCTTTAACTGGGCGTAGGACGTTACTTTTTTAAGTTACAATAACTGTTGCGATTGATGGAGCGAATTGATCCCCACCTTTCATAAAATTCTCAGCATGTCCAATTCTGGCTATTAAAGGGCTCGCAAGAACACAAAAATCACTATAACAACCAATTGACAAAGAGATCGTTTTCGTTGATACACTTCAAATACAATTTTAGGGTTGAAAGGCTACATTTATGTAAAAGATGTAAAAGTCCAGAATTGTGTTGACGGTTAAGGAGTTTTCCCCCCCCCCCCCCCGAAAACAGTTTTTTGACTGTGATTCCGTAACCGTCAACAAATCAAAAGCATAACGTGACGCAAAAATGTTCAGTACATTATTCTGGACGGACACAATTCTGGACTTTTATATCTTTTACGTGAAAGCAACCTTTGAACCCCAAAATCGTATTTAAAGTATATCACCCTTAATTCGGGCGAACGATCCTTTTTTCAATAGGTAGTAATAGTGATTTTCGTTTTCAGAGAGCTCTTGTGAGCCTCTAATATCCCTAATTGAACATGCTTAGAATTTTCGGAAAGTTGGGGATCGATTCTTTCTATTAACCGTAACCGAAATTGTTTAAGTTAAAAAGAAACTGTCCTACACCCATTTAAAGGTGAAGAGGTAATGGCATAGCGGCAAAAGCGTATGGTGATTTTCGAATTCAACGTGCTCTTTCGACCCCTCTAATAACTCGAAATGGACAGGCTTAGGATTTTCTGAAGGGTGGGGAGCTATATTCTTTCCATATTGTTTGATTGTTTCGAAAAGCACTTAGTGCTAACCTCTGTAAGTGTTTTCAAATGTTTTAGAATAAATATAAAAAACAAACAACTGCACTGTATGTTTTTGTATTGATTTGCATACAGCTTATTTTTCTAAATCACTTCCGGCTGACATATTTACATACGTTTAGTAACATTGTAAAGGTGGCTTAATTACAAACGTGTTTTAATCATCCAGAAGCCGATACAACTCTTTTGGAATCCGATAATACAGTTGAAAGCATAACGGTGTGTTGAATTTCTTCAAAAAAAGAAACCGGCCATATTGGAAAATGGCGGCTGGAAAATTCGGATGAAGTTTCTCAGATGTCTACCTCTGTTTTTTTTTAAATCTACTATAATGTGCCTGACCACTGTAACAGGTTTCATCCGTCCACTCAAAAATTCCTACGGGGGTATAAGCCAGGGACAGGACTATTAGTTAGATTGAACGTAGAAATAGTAAAAAAAAAGTACGGTCGAAACGGTAGGTATTGTTAGATATCTTGGACTGTTTTTTGGTAGGGAAAATTTCTTGGATTATAATCGGAGAAAACCTTTTTTCATTCTTGCTACTAAAACATGCAAGTTTTTTACTTGAAACATGCGGGAGAAGATAGGTTCAGATAGGCAAACATAAGTATGTCAAACATAGGTATGTAAGCATATATAGGTATGTAAGCATAGGTATGTCAAAAGGAAACACGTTCTTTACTGATTTTTATTTGCTTAAAAGTCTGCGCTTGATTACGGACGTCATCTAGACCTGTAGATACAGCCAAAGCAATGCTACAGCTTATCTGCTCTTGGCCGCGCTGAGCTTCTTGCCACTCGTACCCTCTACCGCGCATGCGGGAGGAATAGTTCCGGAGTTAGTCGAAAAGGCTCATTAGGCGCCTGCAAGCAACAGTTTTAGTTGTGCTAACTCAAGTCGTCTTCATGTCCCAATGTCTTAGATCGGACTCCAGACACCAACTGACGATCCATGCTAGAATCTTTGTATTTATACAATTCTGAACCGGCTCTCCACCCGTAGTTGCTGTGCACCCATTTGTCCGAGATCTGGGTTTGCTTGCACAATAATGAGGAGAGACTACAAAGTGTTGGCTTCCGTGTGTTCCCCCGTACTGCATATGTAACTGGGCACGTCACATTCTGTAAAGGATAACGCTCGAAAACGGCGGTTATTCGGAAACAATGCACAAGCGCTGGTGGGCATTGTTTTCATTGGCCTAAGGTAAGAGATTTATCCGTCTGAATTGTGACGTCCTCAGGGAGTAGACGATTGAATTCAAGAATATCTCAAACCAATTTACTGCTCGATGCAAGGCTAGGGGTCCTTGCACCGAGAAACACATATTAGGCATTAAGCCCAAGTTTAGAAGCTTGGTCTAATCCTATAGCAGAGTCCAGGGAGACAACTTTTCGAGTTGCCTGCCCCACACCAAGTCCCGACCCATTGTCCGGGCTCTCAATTTATAGGAGAGCTAGAACAATGGCCGTAGCTTGAGGCTTTATGTTGCGTAACCGCTAACAGGTAAGAGCCGGCTCTACTGTTTGAACAATAGAGTAGCCTCGTTCCCGGCTGTTGGAGTTCGGGCAAGTTCCGGTGTAGACGGAAGTTGACCGGTCGCCAAGCAGCTTATGTAACTACAAGGTGCACCATGTGCGTTCACACAAGGTGCGCCATGCTATTCGTAAATAGCGTGTTACAGAATATCCCGCTATCGATAACACTGGAACAGCAAATTCCATGGCAATATCAGTATAAGTTATCAGCCAACTTTCCGAGGAGTGAGATATACCAATGTCGAGGCCCGCAGCGCCGAGCCATTGTTGTATCTCTCCGAGGAAAGTGGAGGAAAGTGGAGTGCATGGCAGCAGGCCGCGGCCTCAATTAAAATTCAGAATGGGAAAGTGGCTGATAACCTATTTATCACCCATTTTCACGATCTCAGTCCGACAACAATAGTATAGCACGCACATAACAAAGAATGAATCGTGCTGACGTTCTTTTGCTCAGAAAGGTCGACAATGCGACAAAGATGTCATCGTTGACAACATTGTTATTCCTTGCGTAATGAAAGGTTCTGTGCTCGTGATTGTAACTCTATTCCGAAGTGCCAGATCACCGTTCATAACACGGAAACTCAACGACGAGCAGCCTCTTATAGACAACTCTAGCAATTTTGGTTTTGGGTGGATCTAAATGACGCACGCAAATTGTATTGGCTAATTCAAACCCAAATGAAAGTTAAGGTTCAGAAATACATTTCGAGTAGTAAACAACAGTCGGGAGTTCCCCCCCCCCCCCCCCAGTTTTTCAATGAAAGTATTTTTTGGGAGGGGGAGGGGAAGCATTGGGGTTAAAAATCGAGGTACAGCACAAACCTTTTTTCAAGAGAAGTTGTTTGAAGGGGCTATTCGGTGTTGAGTTTCCACGGTACTGAATCGTAAATAATTTTTGCAGTTCAGTGTCATAATGTTTTCGTGCTAAAGAAAAAATAAATAACACAACGACAGCATTTTTTCTTGCCTAAGCAAAACAAGCTCTTCACGGTGCTGTTCTTAATTTTAATCGAGATTGTAACGTCCTTTTTAACATCTGGAGCAAGAGTGATGTTTTTTTTTTAGTTCTTAAGCAGGCGTGATATCATATCCAGGCGATCGATATCCAAGAACAGGCGTGATAGCCGATATCACTCCTCCTTTTGCATCGCAGTCCTAAACCATTGTTGCAATATCGTCGTGTTCCATTGTTAAAGGAGGACTGAGATCGTGAAAGTGGGTGATAAAGGGTTTAACGAGCGTTAACCACTCCTGGTCATCTGCCCGAAGCCCTAAGGCCCTATGTCTGCAACAGCCAGATTCCCAGATGGTCACCCACCCAAGTATCAATCCAGCCCAATGCTGCTTAACTTCGGGGATCTGACGAGAACCGGTGTTTTCAGCACTGCAAGGCCGCAGATAATTGCCCATGCAACAATGTCTATGGCGCCTTTCCAAATGGTATACAGTAAAACATATGTTAAACATTTTTAAGAGACGTTGTTTGAAGGGTTATTCGTCGTTGGGTTTTCGTTACACGACACGACGTCCCACCCTATATTTGATTTGATTTTATTGAGCCACACAACCTGCAAGCTACAAGCTCATCGTCATTCTACTTATATATAATTCTAAGCCTAACTTACGCTAACCGTACTACACACAGCTGTACCAAGGAAAAACACCTTAACACCCACCCACCCAATAGTTCTACTATTACAATACAATAATAGCTTGATTCCGGCTTGATTCTGAAGTGCCCCATCATCGTCCATACAGCGAAAACTCGCGACGAATAGCTCCTTTAGACAATGTTGTGTCTACAGCATTTTCGTGTCACAGCATTGTTGCTGGAAATGAGAAATTGTCCCAGTATTGTAATAGTAGATTTCTCATTTCCAGCAACAATGCTGTGACGCGAAAATGCTGTAGACATGCTGTAAACACAACGTTGTCTAAAGGAGCTATTCGTCGTGAGTTTTCGCTGTTTGGACAATGATCGGCACTTCGAAATCAAGCCGGAATCAAGCTAGAATGCACTACACAGTGTTGCGAGTTTAATTCTGGATTTCAACGTTGGAATTGTACCACCCCAGCAAGGTTACGCTGATGACGTCATTTGTGAAATCTGCCAAGCCCGAAGTCCACATGACGAATTCGTCAAATTGTAATGTGCCATTGTCCTCCAAAATTAATACTCATTGTTATACTATTTTAGATTCTGGTTGGCCATTCGCGCGTATTTTCGGAAAATGGATTGATCATGCCTGGTAAAATTTCTCTTCGGGCAGACGAACCAATATGGCTACCGTGTCGCTCGCTTCATCGCTTTCCCAACGTGATAAACGTTTGACTTTACAGGCTAGGAAGATTGTTTGGAATGTCTTCTAATACATCAAGGCTCTGTACTCAACACGGATGCTGAAACAACAGATTCAAGAGGACGGCATTGCCACTGACGTACTCGGAGAACGATAAGACGTACCTTGTCAGTAGCAAATCCGTACCGACAGCCAAGGTAGGGATAGGCCTAACGTCGCAGACATTATGTACGCCAGACGCTCAATGCGTGTACAAGGTTCCAGTCACCGCCAACATTAGTGCATACGCGTGACAGGCGATTGAAAACGATCATAAAATACAGATTTTCGAGTGGCCAACCAGAACCTAAAATAGTATAGTTGAAGTAATTGTTGTAACAATACATAGCTATGATTTGTCTGTACATAATGCTTGACATCAATTGTAACAGGCTCGAGCTCGCTTGGTCGTCTGCCAGGTGCTCCCAACAATTAGGGATTATTCTAAAATTCCATTCCGCCACCAACTCTCCAACTCCCCGCATCCAAAGGTAATTTCGGCCCTATAATTAGAATTTTTCCCAATTTCCCCAATCTCCGAACTTAAATTCAAACCAGACCAACGCTGTTTCAAGTTCAGCACTGCAACCCCGTATCTACTTAGTTTAGCAGTCAACGTATGAAATAGCCCGAAACTAACTAATCCAAATTTTCCCAAGTAAGCCTAATGCCGTTGACATTCCATTTAAGGCCCTATGCCAAGGTTAGAGTCGCCCTTGAACTTCAGGCGAGCCTGAGCACACAACCGCTCATATTTAACATTAAACTACATCAAAACTTAACCACGACTATCAGCCTTGTTCCATCGGTTAAGGTTAATTTGGAATTCCTGCAACCCCTTGACTAGCACCACGGAACATTTTCAAGCAAGTCCCTTAACTGTGGGGTTGGCAGCGGGGCAGCTCCCAAACGTACTAAAAACCCTTACAGTTAATTTGGTGCATCGGCCGGGAATCGAACCCAGGAACAGTCCACCACTCCATACCGGCGCCGAGCTGCGGCCGATGACCTTACTCTTTAATCAATGTGGCGTCCACCAGGCCTACCTACAAACGTTCGGCGCATCAGCACAGGATGGTGGCAGCTCAATAGCTATGTATTGTTACAACAATTGATCAAATAGGATTATTTCAACTAACAATGAGTATTAATTTTGGAGGACAATGGCACATTACAATTTGACGTCATGTGGACTTCGAGCTTGGCAGATTTCACAAATGACGTCATCAGCGTAACCTTGCTGGGGTGGTACAATTCCAACGTTGAAATCCGGAATTAAACTCGCAACAACAGGTAAAATTAATAGCAGTAAGTATAGTAGGCTAGCTGTAGTACTATTCGAAAGTAAGTACATGTTATCACTATCAAATAGAGCAGTAGCACTACAGTTACAATGATATTTTTCAATGTTTCGTTGATGTTTCGTTACTTGAACTTCGTCGAATCAGATTTGACCTAATTCTCACTTACAAAATTCTGAGAGGACTGATTGATGTAAATCTACCTTTCTTCGACTTGGCCCCAGGCAGGATGTACACGCGTGGTCATTCTTGGAAACTTGCTGTACAGGCTGCACGTACAAACTGTCGCAAGAACTTTTTCTCCGTACGTGTTGTGAAAGTTTGGAATGCTCTCAAGGAATCAACTGTTGAACAGTCCACAGTGCATGGATTCTGTCGTATGTTAATGCTCGAAAACCTAACAGTCTTTTTGAAACGCCCACTCACAGAAATTTTATAGGTCTTTCTTTTGGCTTTATTGTTCCTTTAAATCTAGGCTCGGTGTTAGTGGTTCAGAGCCCTTCTGCAGTCCTTCCACGTGTTGGTGGTAAATTGTATTTATTTATTTATTTATATTTCAATAGTTTGAAAAGTGCGGGCCAATTTTACTGCGAATATGGCCCGCACTTTGCTGCTACAACGCAAAAAGCGTTGTTAGACTCGGGCCAATAGCTCGGAAACCGGGTATTCCCTTGGCAATCCGGTTAGTTTTAAACCAGCGTTTCTTTCCAATTTTCCTCTAATGGTTTTTATTGTTAATCAACATCAAAATTGCTTTCAGCAATAGCAATAAGCACAAATAAGCTAAAATACATAAAGTTGTTTCCTCCTTCTCTCTACACCACCACAGTACACTCCACTCTTCCATCATTACCTTCAACATCCCAGGATGGAAGAGGCCCTGTTTTTATTTTTGCTTTTTTAGCGCTACACAACGTGGGTGGCAAGCTAAACGTGAATGTTTTCTTGCAGGATTTCCCCGTCGTGAAAAAGAGATAAACTTACACCGCACCCACTTTTACCGTCTCCTCCAGGACTTGTATGTCTGCTTCAGAACTGACAGTCATACTAGAACCCTGAGTCAGCCTGCCTCGCTGCAATATACAGGGTGTCTGGGTTGTCGTGAGCTCTAGCAGAAGAACACGGCAATAACCTCAGAAAATGGCAATCTTCTTTTTCTTCGCAGACGGAATAAGTACACTTCGCGTCGGGAAGTCGGTTTTTCGCCGCTGTCTTAGTCTAAGTTTCATCTTCTTTTGCGTTCCTGTTTACAAGCTTTTGTTCCCAAATTACGACTCCTCTTCGCGACACATTCATCATGTCAATAATGGAGACTCACTCGGCTCTTTGGTGCTGGAGAAACGAAGCCAAAAGTTGCGATGAAAACGTCTGTGGTTCTGGAGCGAGAAGTCTGTGAAAAAAAAAAATACTGCCTTGCTTGACTCAGCGATGGGCGCACGTCAAATTCGGACTTTGAATTAATTAACTGATTTAATTCCACCACACTTCAATTGGTGGAACTGGGAAAATTAGTTGTGTTAGCCCACCATCTAACTTCACTGACCAGATTATGGACTTGATTTCTGTAGTGTGGAGAATTAAGAAACAATCTGGCAGGAATTGACTTGATTGCCATCAATTCAGTCAGTCAAGCAAATCTATGTAACTAAGATAGTAATATTTGTTTGTTTGTGTGTGTGTGTGTGTCGCCAGATTACCGAAATTCCCACTCTTTATTCTATTGAAGTCTGCAGTGGGAATCTCGATAATCTTAATGCTTTTATTTGTTTATGTGTCTGTCAAACAGAATTATCGGCTATAATACCACGAGTGCTTCTATGAAATCAATAATTTGTGTGTTTTAGCACGAAACTCCTTTCCAGATTTAATTTCCCGAGATCGAAGATCGATTTGTTGGAAAGGAGTTGAATGCTAAAACGCACAAATTATAAATTTCATACAAGTACGAGTGGAAATTCGGTTTGAGAATTTTTGTTTTTCTTTCCGCAAAACGATTCTCCGAAGCGATTTTGTTTAAGGGTTTCACTTTCGATTTGCAGGGAATTATCAGTGCAATTCGGTTTCTTTTTCGATTTGCCGGGGTCTTTTCAGTGTTAAGTCGACCATGGTCCTCGTTTTGCGGAAAGAAAACAAAAATTCTCTATATACGTAATGATTCGAACTGTGTTTTCAACAAAGAGGCACAGTACTGGTGACGTCATGTTTTTTTTTCCAGTCACACTATTTTCATGCAAACGGACTCTAGACCAGTCTCTTAACCCTGAATCTAACTAAATCTAATGAAAACTTGGGCAACTGCTAACGGGAAATCACAGTATTTTCATACAAATGGGAAATCACAACAATGCTCTATTAAACCGGACATATAAGGAAGGGGGGGGGGGACCTAGTGTTAATTAATATTAATGCAAGAAATGTAGCATGTATGTTCACTTTAGGGGTTTTCTTCAATTCATACTTCATTTAAATACTTTTTTTTTACTATCAATTCAGTTCGTGTTCCGTGCAGTCTGAATAAGTCAGTTCCAAGTCAGTCATCAGAATAAAATACCTTCATTCAACTTTATGTAAATTTGTTTTGTTGCCTTGTTTTATCGTAGATGTAATTATAGCCAATTCGGACCAATTCTCACACAAGAAATCAGTTCCACTCAATTTCATCCCAAATTCAATCAAATTCATCAATGGCTACTTTTCAAAATTTACCCAGAATAAACCTACAATAATGCTGGACTTTAGTTGAATTTGGTGGAATTGGATGGAATTGGATGGAATCGGTCCTAAATTGGCTAAGAATTAACTGGAATAAAGATTGGATCATTCGGGAGTCAACGAATTGAAACTGGTTTGTCAGAATGAAAAGTGAAAGTAGTTGATTAGAAAGTATCGAAAGTAGCAAATAAATAATACAACAATGAACTAAATTGTATTGGTTAATGGTAATTACTTGAACTAGCTGTACCCCCGGCGTAACATACACCGGTCTAGCCGGTTCCCACATACCTGAGCGAACTACTGTAGTGGGCAGTAAGTAATAAAAAGGGCACCGACTGTCCCCCTGCCTCTTTCTCCGGACTCCCCTGCAGCCTGCCCACTTACATTCTGTCATTCTATGGTCAGAGTCCCCCCCACCGGCTAACCCCTTTCCCCCCCCCCCCCCCCGGCCCCCCCCCCCCCCCCCCCGCACCGGGTTCTCCTATTGTGTGGTCTGAATATCCCTATCCCCGCTTCCCCTCCCTTTGAACCCCTGCTGATTTGTTTTGTTATGGAAGTAAATGTCAGTTTTCAATGGGGGACGCTCAATTGCCAATATCTCAGTTCTGATACCAAGGGCAATAAACCCAACAACCGTCGTGCATGCAGTGATTGTTACTCAACCAACTTTGAAACTCTTCCAAGTCGGCTAAAAGAGTTAACATTATTAAAGCAATATTTCGATTGTTGCTGATTGTTACAGGCCACATCCGTTTGTTTGACATTGTCGGTCGCTCGCCCTCTTACATTGTAGTGCATAATGATGAATTTGCTTGCCCAACCTAAGCGTATCATATATATACACTATATATATATGATTGAAGTCCTCTCTCCAGCAAAACTAAAACTATTAATTTCTCCTTTTCTATTCAATATATTTCGACAAAACTTAGCCAGATAGTAGATAGCAACTTTTCCAAACTTTACACCAACTTTTATGCAATTCCGTGCAAGAGTAAATGTAGGAAGCCACACGTAAATTTGAAAACTGTTCACTTGTTGTTGTTGTTGTTCTGGTTCTTGTTCTTGTTCTTCTTGGCTGACACGGTTTCAGAAAAAAATACTGCACCTACCTAAAATCTGAAACATGATCTGAGCCAGAAATATCCCGGGGTTTCAACCTTACAGGGACCTTTTTTTCAATTGGTCGATCCATTCCGGAGTTACGGGACCCTAAACGATCATTTTGATAGTTTTACATTGTTTTAACCATTGTATTTAGGGAACAATGCCACTCAGCGAACTCCAGATCCATTCTTCGTGCATGCAACAATCGACTGCATGCATAAACCTTTGTAGCGCAACACCATAGACGTAAAAAAGGTACACGGATTACAAACAAAAACGTTAAGTGGGCCGTAAAAAAAGGGGTTATATGATTGAAGTTTCATTTTACTTGGTAAAATGTACACGGATAAAAATTGGAGATTTTTATTTGAAATAATCAAGAGTACAATTCAGAAAATTGTATCTGTTTAAGTGCTGTTGTGCTTTACCAATCATATACGTTACGTAAAGCACAACAGCACTTAAACAGGTGCAATTTTCTGAATTGTACATTTGATTATTTCAAATAAAAATCATCAATTTTTATCCGTGTACATTTTAACAAGTAAAATCAACTTCAATCATATAACCCCTTTTTTTACGGCACACTTGACGTTTTTGTTTGTAATTATATATATAGATGGTACTGAATTTGTCTCACAAATATGATTGGGAATTGGTATGAATGATGTTGCTCAGTTCTCATTGTAAATTGGCTAGGCATGATTTGATCTGCGTTTTGCTCGATTTTCAAGCAACTGACTCAAATCCGTCCGAATGGATTTATGTTATCACTAGGTTAGTAACTTTTTTTTAGTAACGGCGTAGTAAATATTTGGAATTGCTTGCCACCTGAAATCGTTTTAGAACCTAGCATTTTCAGTTTTCGATGTCTGCTGAATCAGGTTGACCTGTTGTCTTTTGTCAGTTTATATCCCCCCCCCCCGATACTTACGTTTAGTTGGGGGGGGGGGGTTTAAATTGGCTGAGTGTTAGTAGGCCTTAGTATTCCTGTTGTTTTTGCAACAAATCTTCTGTTATTGTATTAATGATCTCAGATTCTGATGATTTTGTGACGGTAAATAAAACGTCACAATTTTCAGGAAAGGACATGGTTGATTTCAAGCTTTTATTTGAGGAATGCATATTAGAAGAACTTCGACGGTTAGTGTAAAGATAACCATGTTTTTCGCATGGTTAAAACTTATAAAACCTGGAATCTGACAGAAGACAATGTTTTTTTTTAGAAAGCGTTTTCAGCAGAACTATGCCACTTAGCTTCAAACCTTGTAAACATTTATGCAGGGTAGTCCAAAAAAAAAAAAAACTGACGACCCAACCTTTTCTCAGTCCAACTTTTCTTGTTAGCACCCCTCAGAACCAGGAGAGGACAGAAAAAAAAATTTCTTAAAATTTAAAAATTTCTTAAAAATTTCTTAAAATTTCTTAAAAATTTCTTAAAATTTCTTAAAGTACCCAAGGCCTACAATTTTGTTTTTCGTGTAGTTTAGTTCATATTTTGATTTTAATTTTTATCATTTACCATGACAGAGCTAAAGCAAAAACACCATTAAGTTGGTCCGAAAAATCCGTGATAATTAACGCCCTCAACCTGTATCCGTCTGTTACAACGGCCGTTCACTTTCATACACTCTCATATTATTTATTGCCGGTGCATGACTGACATTAACAAAAGAAACAAAGGCCCTGTAATTGTTCTGTAGTTGTTCTACCAGTAATCAGTGGGGAGCGGCGAATATCGCCTTGTTTCGTCTGAGATAAAATTAGCAGGCCAATAAAGTCCATTCAAGTTGGACAAAACATTCAAAGGTGGCTGTCTCCATCTTTAAGGCACGGGAATCATAGGAAGGTATACCATCAGACTTGGCTAACACGAGCTGTATTCCTTGCTATTATGGGCGCAATGTTCTTTGAAAAACATATTCGCTTAAATACAAAGAATCGTTATACTCAATTAAGATTGTGGACAAAAAAGTGAAAAGGCAAAAATTATATTATTTAATTCAGAACACGGATCCCATCAGATCTGGAAGGTCATCAGTAAGTTCCAAAACCCTTACTGAATTCTCTGCAGTGTAGCTCAGCGGTTAGTACGACTGTCTCATATGCCACCAAAGTTCCCAGATTCAATCCTGGGTGTCTTTTGCTGGTTTGGGGTCTTACGGGAAAGCGCACACAGGGCAGCGTTACACAGCGTTACACAGCGTTTTCCTGGTTTTGTTTTTGCTTTTAGGAAGCACGAACCCAAACTGGGTTATCTGCACCACGGCGATGAGAAGGACAATTTAGCTGGGGAAATCCAAGCGGAAAACCTAGGATCTTTGACATGCCAGCGTTTTCCTTCAATAATACAACAATGAACAACAAATTTTGCTAACAACAATGGTCACGAAACCGTGAGATTGATTGACTTGATTTATTAAGGGGCATTACCGTGAGGAAATCATCAGCCCCGAGGACGAGGAGGAGAGTAAGTTACGCAGCACAACTGCACGAATCATAGACCTAGAAGGAGGGAAAAAAGCCCTCTCCCTATCTTTCCTCCTTCTATGACTATGCACGAATGAAGGAACTGTTGCTTTCCCAATTACTAAATAGTGAAGTTTGTTGGACTTTTAGACACAGACTAAGACACACATAAACCTATTAATTGAAATACTTTTTTTTAAAATGGGACAGCACCACCTGCTTTTCGGCTTTTCGCCTCGTTATTGCTAAAAAAAAGAAAATTGATTTCATCAATTTGGATAAAAAAATATGTGATATCTCCTCAAAACAAATCTTGTTATGGATCCCCAGCCAAGCTTTTCGACCGTTTAAAGTCGGGATATAAAACGCCAAGCTCTTTCGCCGAGTTAACGCCACCGACACTTTAAACGTTAAATGAAATACTTGGAAAATTGCCCTCTTCAGCACATTCGGGAAGAGAAGGGCCCTGAAAATAAGCTCGTGTCCATTGTGGCATGTCAAAGAGTCTAGGAATTTCCTAGCAAAGTTATCCCGAGATGCCCTTTGACGTTGAAAAAGTCGTTAATTCGACACTGTCCTCCTTTTCGTCTACTTACAGAGAGTTTAGATTAATGGGTTTTCGCAATTAATGTGGCACTGTCACCGATTGAAAGTATTAAGGAAAATTGAAAATTAGCCAATAGCGAAAATCATACACTAGAAATGACGTAGTTCAGTAAGCTACCTTTATGCACTTACGTTTCGTCGGAGTGGCATGACCCGGATTCGAGCCGGCTACCCAGTTCGCCCCCAGATCACTTGCATAGCACCTGAATTGCTATGGCCACATCCTCCATTGGCATAAAGATAACTACGAAACGTAAGTGCATAAAGGTGGCTTACTGAACTACGTTATTTCTAGTGTATGATTTTCGCTATTGGCTAATTTTCAATTTTCCTTAATATTATTTCCAACGATTTATGGTCTATTTATTTCTCCTTTATTGAGCCTTGTGAGTGTATGATTTGTCTTCCCTCTCCATTGTCTATGGCCGAGTGAATTTCGGTCGAATGGAGTCCTGGTCACGGTTGTGACCTTAATAACGGGTTCAGTGAGTTATCTTTATGCCAGTGGAGGATGTGGCTATAGCGATTAAGGCGCTATGCAAGTGATCTGGGGGCGACCTGGGTAGCCGGTTCGAATCCGGGTCATGCCACTCCGACGAAACGTAAGTGCATAAAGGTAGCTTACTGAACGACGTTATTTCCAGTGTATGATTTTCGCTATTGGCTAATTTTCAATTTTCCTTAATATTATTTCCAGCGATTTATTGTCTGTTTATTATACCGATTGAAAGTAGGCAGTATGACAACATCTAGCGTTATTTAGTGCTATCTAGCACTTGTTTGCACCAAGCGAAGAAATGCCATATCTTTTAACGAAACAAACAAGCCACGACCTTCTTAATTATTGAGTGAACATTTTGTTATGTCCTCATGCATCTGGGAGCAAGCTATAAAGGTTAACAATGTCATTGCCGATAGATTACGCCATGGTATTTTCGTTCGCTTTTCAATGGGTGATAGTGCCACTTTAAAGTAACTAGAGAGCTTACTATTAATGCAAAACCAATGGCAACAACTCCAATAAACATAAAGTGATGTAATAATTACTCAAGGCTGCTTGTGTCATCTTGCAGTTGCAGAATTCAATATTTATTTCACCAGCGAACTGATTTCACACTACTAAAGAGACTTGCTGAATGTCTGTCCCAAAAGCTCCCCCCCCCCCCCCTCCCGCGAACCCTCGCCTCCCGTTCCCGATGCCATGCATTGACCTTCCATTCTCTTCATTCCAGACCCGAATGAGGGATCGATATGCCTGGCCAGCGTGCCATATATTACCGGCTAAAGCACTACCAATATATCTGGTGTTTCGCCAGACGCAGGACTTGGAAGGCGTCGTCCACAGCCAGAGGCGATCAGCGAGGCCCAGTAACCTTAGTGAAATAACTTACGACCACAGACTGCAGCCGCGGGAACTGGAAGCGTGGGATGCAACAATAATGGTGTGCTATGAGAAATGGGAGAACGTCCCCTCCACCAGTCAATACCCAGTCATAAGTAATCCCAGCGCATGGAACCGCCCTGAGCTGTTGTTACGTTGACTGCTTCTTTTTAGCTCAGCTTCAGCGTTAGCAAAGCAACTCGTTTCCCACTCCCTCCATACAAGGTGCTCAGCCGTTGTGCACCTTGCAAACAGTACCATCTTGTAGTGAATGTATTCGACGGCCAGAGGAACCCATTCAACGACCGTTGTCAAGGAGAGTATGGTGCGTTGCTAGGGAGCGAAGAACACTCACTTCCATTCGATGGGAAGCCAACGGAATAACAAAAGAAAAGGAGAGAGAACCAAGAAAGAGAAAAAGAAAAAAAAGGCAAGGGAACAAAAATACTGCTTTCTCGGTCTTGCGGGAAAAAAACGGTGTACCATTTGGGAATAAAAGAAGAGGGAAGTAAAGGAAAAAAGCAATTCCCCGAAACACTGCATCCACTTGTCACAATACCGGCAGTGTGAAGGTATACAAGCAAGCTTTAAGGCCAATATAGGCCTATCACCTTTGAAGTTTGAGCAGTACGGTTTATTGAACGAGTGGCTGAAGCCGGTGCTATGCAAGGGTGGTGTT